>SEYY01018905.1:7500-12500 GCA_009176605.1 Armadillidium nasatum | reverse complement strand
ATTATTATTATTATTATTATTATTATTATTATTATTATTCATAAAATATTTACGCTCTATATTTAATAATTTATGAGAAAATTTTAAATCAGATAAGAATGGGCAGTATTTTTTATTTAGAATATTATGTAATTTTATTTATATAAAATTTAAGATTTTTTGTAAATTTTTCTTTTTATAATATATATATATATATATATATATATATATATATATATATATATATATATATATATATATATTATATAATATTATATATATATATATATATATATATATATATATATATATATATATATTATATATATATATATATATATATATATATATATATATATATATATATATATATATATATATATATATATATATATATATATATATATTCCTGAGATAAACTGTACAGGATGCCAGTTGGACGGAATAGAAGGGGCCGTTTTCACTGATGACGGTTTGCAAACGTGAAAACAGTATTGCTCCGGGAATTAAAATCATGCATTGAAGAAATTATACTGTAACAGAAAGATGTAAATTCGTGTATATATTGTAATAACTGCAATCTAATAACATTGTTTCAATGCCAAATTGATTATTGATAGATTGCCTTAAGGTTAGCGATAGGTAAATAGTTTATAATAGATAAGTGATATGAATATTGCTCTTTTAATTTGTGTGATTTAATTTTGTATGTAAAGTTTCTCTTAATTTAATTTTACCCTGAGTAGCATTAAAACTTTTTACCTAAAGAACCCGTAGTAGACGGGGCTTTGTGTTTTGATTCGGTACTATATATATATATATATATATATATATATATATATATATATATATATATATATATATATATATATATATATATATATATATATATATATATATATATATATATATATATATATATATATATATATATATATATATATATATATATATATATATATATATATATATATATATATATATATATATATAATATATATATATATATATATATATATATATATATATATATATATGTATATGCAATAAAACTTTTTATTTCTTAATTGAAGGTTTTTATGAATGCAAAAAGGCCCATAACCTTTTTTTTTAATTTGCTAATGTTTTAAGCTATTAGAAAACTACATAGCGTATGTTGATATATAATGTACGTACGTTGATATATAATGTACGTATGTTGATGCCTAATTACGCAAACGCAACCCATTATTAATCTTCTGGGATATTCTCAAGGCACTAAGTAACTTTCCTTGCGTGACTAAAAGTAATAAAACATGGACAAGATTAATGAATTAATGGTCCTTGTTCAGCGTAAGACGAAATATTGATGAAGAGACTTACTTCGGTTCGTGTTTCAGACATGTTAAATAAAAAGAATTGAGGTAAGCTTTTAAAAAAATATATAAAGTTTATTAGAAAAGGTATCGAGGGAAGAGTTCGAAAATAGGAAGTTCAGGTGTAGAAAAAAAATGAAGTAGGAAAACATAAGTATTTCTTAAGCTTAATGTAAAGCTTTTAAAAGTTTTATTTAAAAGTTTTCAAGTTTCGTTTATAATACTATATATTTCAACCTGAAAAGGTGGATTTATCTACGATATAGGCAGAAAGGACAAATAGGATATGTTACATCACTTCCCAGTAGCATTGATATATACATATATATACATATATATATATATATATATATATATATATATATATATATATATATATATATATATATATATATATATATATATATATATATATATATATATAATATATGTATATATATATATATATATATATATATATATATATATATATATATATATATATATTATATATATATATATATATATATATATATATATATATATATATATATATATAATATATATATATATATATATATATATATATATATATATATATATATATATATATATATATATATATATATATATATTATATATATATATATATAATTTTTTTTAAGGAAACAATGACAAGTAATGCCAAAGACAACAAATAAATTTTAATTTAATAACAGGGAATTTCAATTTGTAAAGTGTCATCCTTAGTATTATAATATATATATATATATATATATATATATATATATATATATATATATATTATATATATATATATATATATATATATATATATATATATATATATATATATATATATATATATATATATATATATATATATATATATATATATATATATATATATATATATATATATATATATATATATATATATATATATATAATATATAAATAATAAAAACAAATAAAAAATAAAAAATAAAAAATAAAATTAAAAATAAAAAATTGAAAAAATAAAAATAGTATATATATATATATATATATATATATATATATATATATATATATATATATATATATATATATATATATATATATATATATATATATATATATATATACATATATATACTGAAAAATAAAACGTAAAGAAAGATAGGGAGGAATGCATGAGATAAATTAATTGTTTAGAAAAAAAAAAAAAAAAAAAAAAAAAAAAAAAAACAATAATGGAAGCCAAGACAAGTAGGAATTGTTGACAAAGAGATGTTACAAATATTTAGGATAAAGAAATCATTACAGTATATTTAAAAGTCATTCAATTTTTAGTTTACTCTTTAAATATCTGGTTGACAATAAATACAATAATGATATTAATAATTAAGGTAATACTAATAGTAATAATAATAATAATAATAATAATAATAATAATAATAATAATAATAATAATAATAATAATAATAATAATAATAATAATAATAATAATAATAATAATAATAATAATAAAAGTAATAACTAATAATAATAATTAATAATGGTTAATAATAATAACAACAATAATAATAATACAATACAACAATAATACTAAAACAACAACAATAACAACAACAACAATTTTCAAATTTTTTCCAATTGAAAAAGACTTAATTGTGGTATATTTATTTAAATTTTATTAAATTTTGAGTCACCTTTCATTGAATGTCAACATTATCCTCCATTGCTATTTAAATTGTTTAGTTTCGCTTCTATTTCATTGCCTTTATTTTATTTTTAAAATAATTTATTATTATTATTATTATTATATTATTATTATTATTATATTATTATTTATTATTATTATTATTATTAATATTATTATTAATATTAATATTATTATTAATTATTATTATTATTATTATTATTATTATTATTATTATTATTTATTATTATTATTATTATTATTATTATTCACTGGATAAAGCCAACAAAGGCACAATGTGCTGGTAAATTGAAGTGTGTTTTTAGATATGAGGCGACAAAATTATTTTATCCTTTACATTCACAGGTAATACAGAAAAGTATCTTCACATGTTGCTAAAAACGATTTCTCATTCCCAACTAAACGAGGATGGCGACTTCCCAGTTTGCTTCCAGCAAGATAGGACTTCATCTCAGTATGGTATTCACGTGCCTCAGTGGCTGGATTTTTGAATTGGTCTGCTTGGTCTTATGGAGTGGCCTCCCAGATCCCCATTAGGAACAGATACGAGACATAACTTATCTTGAGGAATGGATTGAAATCGTTAATACAAGCATTACTCCAACTGTGATAATGCTTGTTCATCACCAGTGGCTGACACGTATTCAGGTCTGTTTTGAAATTATGAAAACCTTGTGAAATATATTATATGAATAAAACATTTTGTTCATAAACCACTTTGCATTTTCCCTATGTATGGTTACTTATGACGGACCCGTATGCATATATATATATATATATATATATATATATATATATATATATATATATATATATATATATATATATATATATATATATATATATATATATTATATATATATATATATATATATATATATATATATATGTAATTAAGGAATAGAATTTCAAATCGAAAATCATTTTTCATCTTTATAGAAAAAAGTTCAAGAGTTAATTGAGATATAAACGGAGGAGGAGTCCAATTCGAAATAATATTCTATTTTTAAACTTTTTATTGGAATTTCCTATTGGCTATTGGAAAGAACTTTAATAACATTTTTAATTATTTCTTACCAATCTACTGTCAGGCCATCCAGGCATGAAGCAGTGCTTAGTAGTCTAACTTTCCTTTCCAAAATGATCTTATATTCATTCCTGGAATTTCAGGTTATGTCAAGCATGAAAGAAAAAGCCTGTTTAATATCTCATTACGAGCAAATTTCACCTTTGAATGAATTCTTGGGAGTAACTCGCTACACTTCCTAAAAATTTTGATATAAATTCTGTGTCATGAATTTTGTTGTGTGTGTTGAAAATTCTGGAATTAAAAAGCTCCGTCCTATCCATGGCATGACATCATTATATATATATATATATATATATATATATATATATATATATATATATATATATATATATATATATATATATATATATATATATATATATATATAATTTTAGCATTGCAATATAAGCAATAAATAAGTTGGAAGATATAGAACAATAATGGGAAGATAAAGAAAGCTTTCCTTCTCCGGGATCGAACCACCACTTGTTGCGACTGAGAACAACATACTCTACGCTCTACCGCTGAGCTATTCTCGAACCCAAAATTATCGATTCAAGAACAACGACAAGAGAACGAGCTCCCATCAAGGCATTATCACCAGGTTTCACCTTTTCCTTCCTTCGTTCTTAAGATTTTTTAAGTTATTTTAACATTGCAATAACCACAATAAATAAGCTAAAATAAGGTGTGTGTTGTGTGTGTGTGTGTGCGTGTTTATGTATGTGTGAGGGTGTGTGTATGGTTGTGTGCGCCTGTGTGTGTGTCTCTCTCTCTCTCTGAAGAAAATGACGTAGATGATGAATGATGTTGGGAAAGGTGTTCGTGAGAATTTGCGAATTCTGAAATTGAAATTTGGCAAAAAGAAGAATAAAATCAAAATTACTGACACAATGACTTAATAATTTAATAA
>SEYY01018904.1:5000-29780 GCA_009176605.1 Armadillidium nasatum | reverse complement strand
ATATAGCTATAAAACTACTTCTATTTAAAACAAAATAATCACTAGAAACTTATCTTAAATTTTTATCAATCGCTGGTTAATCCCGTTGTAAATTAAACCACTATAGATACTAAATTTTAAAGCACAGAAAAATTGATAAAAACAAATTTACTTAGTAGATAAACAATTAATTATAAACGATTAAAAACACGGATACACTAAAATGCACTAAAACACAAATTAAAACGCTTAAGAAGAAAAAAAGCACAAACACAACACGGAGAACACTCGGAAACAACCTTTCACCATGAAAACTAGCACGCTTCAATCTTATATCAAAGGTTTAAATCTCGGCAACGCTCTTTTACACAGATTCCACTCCCTCTGCCACATCTGACCCCAACCTCCGAATATCACTTTTCAATTCTGATAGTGAATACCTGACCTCTACTGGTATATCAAAAATTGTACTTTCCTTAGCAGCCCTATCCACTTTATCAAGCAGTCCAACACCAACATGTCCAGGTATCCATATTATCCTAACTCTCTTTCCACTAAAGCTATGCAATAAAATTTTTTATTTTATGGATGAGATAATGATTAGAATTTAAACTTCCAAGGGCCTGAAAAGCTGATAAAGAATCTGTAAATATAGCCACTTTGTAATGAGGCCTGGAATGGAAATATAAAATAGATTTATAAATAGCGAACACTTCAGCTGTAAATGTTGTACTGTGTGTAAGCAAGGAAAACTGAAACATATTCTCCTCATATAAAAAGCACAACCGACTTCATTACCACACTTAGATCCATCTGGTAAACATATTTTATAGTTTCCAACGAAGCTGTTCCAATTTATCCATAAGCAAAGAATTATAAACTTTAGAAGGAGTTATATCCTTGGAATAACGTTCAAATAAACTATCCAATTCAAGATTTGGAGGAACACTAACCATATCTACTGAAGTTTTTGCCAATTTATCCATAGGAATACCATTCTCTTCTATTAATTTCTTTAGCCTGCCAAAACATGGTAAACTATATGGTCTATGCACATAAAAAACTTATATTTAATAATTTTGGAAAAACTGACCTATAGGGTGTTCCAATTTTGAGATTCTGTTACTTATATAGTTCAATCCAAGCAACTTCCTTCTAATAGGCAAAGGCATGATGTTGGCTTCTACTTCTAGGAAATCAACTCTAGTGCACTTCAATGCATCAATAGCCTGTCGTATTCCCTGATTCTAAATTTTATCCAAAGTATTTGAATAACTGTCAGAGAAAGCATCATATATAAAACTAGCATAATCAATTTTTGAATGGACAATAGTCCTATACAAGTACAATAAAATTTCTCTTTTTACACCCCAAATGTTGCTACTAAGGTACCTTAAAAGAGTTAATGCTTTCACACTTTTTTGTTTTAATTATTCTGTGTGTCTCCTCCAAGTCAATCTAATATCCAATATTAGTTCCAAAAACCTATGACTATGTGCATAGGCTATTTCAAAATCACAGAGTTTCAAAGAACGTGGGCTTTCATATGGTCTTTTAGTAAAAATCATGGCCCTGGTTTTAGTAGAAGAAAAATTTAATCCCATGTCTCTGACCAACTTCTCACATCCTCAAGAGCACATTGCATTATACACTCTGCCTCATCCAAATCAGGGTCTGACACCCACAAAGCACAATCATCAGCGTACATAGAGTACCTAATTTTTTTGTTACAATCTTTAAAAATGTCATTTATCATAATAGAAAAAAGAGTAGGGCTTAATATACTTCCATAGGGAATGCCAAACTCAACAAAAAAGCTCAGAAGTCACATTCTCTATTTGAACCTGTATTTTTCTATCTTTAAGAAAATTTCTAATAAATATAGGAAGATTTCCTCTCAGCCCCATATATTGTGCAGTTTCAATAATAATCCATTAACCCAAACAGTATCATAAGCCTTCTGTATATGCAGAAAAACTCAAATCATATATTCATTCCTAATGAAAGTTTCCTGTATGTCACATTCTATAAACATTAAATTTTCAACTGTAGAGAAATATTTCTTAAAACCACTCTGTGATGAAGACAAAATCTTATGTTCCTCCAAAAATTTTGTAAGCCTCATCAAAACCATTCTTTCCATAATCTTGCATAAATAACTAGTTAATGCAATTGGCCTATATGAAGAAGAATCAGTGAGGTCTTTTCCTGGTTTCAAAACTGGAATTAATATAGATATACACCAATCTTCAGGAAATGCACCCTTAATCCATACCAGATTAAAGAACTTCAGTAATTCTATTTTATTATTATCAGTTAAATGTTGAATGAAAGGATGTATAACCATATTTTTACCTGGTGAAGAATTTCATTTTATTAATGATATTGCCAATTCAAGTTCACTCATTGTGAATGCTGTATTATACCAACTTGGAAAATCCTCTTCAAAATGTAATCTCTCAAACTCTGCTGCAACCATATAAAATACAAATGGTTCCCGATGTGATTGTATACTACTAATCTTAGCAAAAGCATAAGCCAATTAATTTCCCACTTTTATTGGTTCCTTGACCACATAAGAACTTTCTTCAAGATATAATATCACTGATGAATTTCTACTGACATTAGTTTTTAAAAACTTCACTTTTCCCATACTTGCGAAGTTGTGTACTATTTGTAATAGACATCAAATATGATCTTCGAAAAGATTTTTTAGCCTTTTTAATCACGTACCTTGATTTTGCACTCGCTCTTTGATAAGATATTTTATTCTGTAAAGTTGGATGATTTTTAAAAATTCTAAAGTTGTTTTTGTTGTCTCTAACTGCCTTTTTACAGTCTTCGTTCCACTATGATTTATATTTCCCAATCTTCACATTTGAAAAACATTAAGTCGTTTGTATATATTTAAAATAAAGTGGTGCTAGTATGGACCCATGTGGAACGCTGGTTTTAATTGTGTGTTAGAAAGTATATCACCCAACTTCGCATTTTGTTTTCTTCCATTGTGGTAAATTTAAAGCACTGCAATTTTAATTGATCGAAACCCTGTCTGTATAGTTGGGTTAATAGTACATCATGGTCTATTGTAAACATCATGGTCTAGTAACAGAAGGTCAGACGAGTCTTTATTTTCCAAATTTTTACAAAGTGTTTCGCTCAGACAGAAAAGCGCGTCCGAAGTTGAAAGCCCTATTCTGAAACCAAACTAGAAATCGCTAAGTAATGAGTTTGAGGTGAAATATTCTGTCAGATGCTCAAATATTATTTTTTCGAATATTTTGCTAATCGTCTGTGTGTCGGGTATAAGTCTATGGTTTTTAAGGAAGGAGTGATAGTCTCTCTTAAAGATAGAAGTAACGCTGGAAATTTTAAGAGTAGATGGGAAGACACCTAAAAGGATTGAAGCATTGAATAAATGAGATATGGGGCAGAAATGATGTCTGCAATGAGCTTGTATTCGAGGTTTGAGACACTCAAGATATCACATTTCTTTTTTTATTTTTAGGCCAGTAATTATATTTAGAACATCTAAAGGAGTAATATTTTCAAATGAAGATTGTGAGTTAAACTGAAATGAAAATGCTTGAAAGTTAAATGAATCTGCGATTTTCATTTGGTCTTTTGGGACTTTATTATTTATTTATAGTTAGTTTATAATGTGGGTATGCAATCTGTTTTTATTGATTAAATTGTTTATGAGGTTCCATGTTGCTTTGAATTATTGTTTTTTTCACAGAACTTATGAGTGTAATATTTTTTTTTAATAGCAATTTTAAATGATTGCTATAATTGTTAAATAAATTAAGAGACAATTCCCATTAGTAATTACGGTAGAGTTTGTGCTCTTTATTTATTGAATTTAGTAATCCTTATGTTAACCATAGATTTTTTATTCTTTAACAGCCTAACTGTTTGGTTTAAATTTGAAAGATCTCTTGATAACATCTATATTTTTGATTGATAGAAGTTTTGAATCTTGAGCATATGTCTATATATTCTTTGTTTACATAAGAAAAGTCAATTTCTTTTATTTTTTCTATGAATATACTATTTGTTGTTTTATTTTCTACTCTGTATTTTATTGTTGTTAGGTTTTTGTTTTTATTCAATAATATTATTCCTTGCATTGTACAAGGCAAGGAAAATGATCTGTGAGGTCAGTCTTGATGATAAAAGATTTCAAATTACAATTTAAATTTTCCAAAATATGATGTAATAGAGTGAGATTTCTGCTTTCATTGCTGTTAGGCCTAGTGGGCTGTGCAATATAATTTATAAATCAGTGCGATGTCATGAGGTTCTACTAAGGTATCCCTCCTAATGAGGGATTCTTGCTCAGAATATCTGTATTAAAGTCTACAGCAATCAAAACATTTGAATCATTCAAATGGGTTTGAATTAAAGTATTCTGCGAGTTCATACAATCTCTTAAATAATAATAATAATAATAATAATAATAATAATAATAATAATAATAATAATAATAATAATAATAATAATAATAATAATAATAATAATAATAATAATAATAATAATAATAATAATAATAATAATAATAATAATAATAATAATAATAATAATAATAATAATAATAATAATAATAATAATAATAATAATAATAATAATAATAATAATAATAATAATAATAATAATTAAAATAATAATAATAAATAATAATAATAATATTAAAAATTATTATTATTACTATTATTATTATTATTATTATTATTATTATTATTATTATAAAAAAAATAAATTAATTAATTAAATAATCATCTAGAGGCTTGAAAAGGACATTGGCCCTCCTAACCGCTTTAAACTTGTCTTGTCTTTACGTCTTTCATCTTCAGAGCCGGTAAAGTGTGATGTGGAGAATGGCATTGGTGAAACTAAAGTAGAGACGTATCTCAATGTTTCAGGTAAGCATTTATTTTTGTGCATTGGATGTAATTATAATACTACTACTACTAATAATAATAATAATAACAATAATAATAATAATAATAATAATAATAATAATAATAATAATAATAATAATAATAATAATAATAATAATAATAATAATAATAATAATAATAATAATAATAATAATAATAATTTTAAATGATAAAAATTAAGATTTATTTAGAATTTTTTAAGAGGTAATTAAATTTGGTTTATTTATGAGGAAAAGTAGTATATATATATATATATATATATATATATATATATATATATATATATATATATATATATATATATATATATATATATATATATATATATATTATATATATATTGTATACCACTCTACTTTGACTGCATTTAGGCCTAACGAAATCTAGACCGGAAGTCGATCTTAGGATCTTTCGTGAGGCTTTTTGACCGGAATTAGACCGAAAGTTAATCTCTAAGCTCTTTCTTGAAGTTTTGTGACCGGAATTAGAAAGGAATTTGCCCCTCAAGCTCTTTCCTGAGCCCTTTTAGAGTGGAATTCTACAGAAACGAATCACCTGGGAATCGAACGAGAGCCACTGCAACATCCTGCAATGGGTTTCGGAACACGGAGGTTTCTGAAGAAGGGAGGAACGGAGTCCCCCTTCATAGAAAGGTTTCGGAACACGGAGGTTCCTGAAGAGTGGGGAGAACGGAGTCCCCCTAGTAGAAGGGTTTCGGAACTTGGAGGTTCCTCAAGAGGGTGCGCGTCTCGGATCCGTATAAATTCGAAGATTGATTTTTTGACGAAAAATCAATGTACAGAGTGTATGAGAGAAAATCTACGGAGACAGAGGCCATGTTTTCAGAAAAATCCGTGACACGCACCTTCTCGAGTAACCTCCGAGTTCCGAAACCCTTCTACGAGGGGACTCCGTTTCCCCCTCTCTTCAGGAACCTCAGTGTTTCGAAACCTTTTTATGAAGGGGGACTCCGTTCCTCCCTTCTTCAGAAATCTTCGTGTTCCGAAACCCATTGCAGGATGTTGCAGCAGCTCTCGTTCGATTCCCAGGTGATTCGTTTCTGAGGAATTCTACTCTAAAAGGGCTCAGGAAAGAGCTTGAGGGGCGAATTCCTTTCTAATTCCGGTCAAAAAGTCTCAGGAAAGAGCTTAGAGATCAACTTCCGGTCTAGTTCCGGTTAAAAAGCCTCAGGAAAGATCCTGAGACAGATTTCCGGTCTAGATTTCGTTAGGCCTAATTGCAGTCAAAGTAGAGTGGTATACTACTATATATATATTTATATATATGTTATATATATATATATATATATATATATATATATATATATATATATATATATATATATATATATATATATATATATATATATATATATATATATATATATATATATATATATATATATATATATATATATATATATATATATATATATATATATATATATATATATATATATATATATATATATATATATATATATATATATATATATATATATATATATATATATATATATATATATATATATATATATATATATATATATATATATATATATATATATATATATATATATATATATATATATATATATATATATATATATATATATATATATATATATATATATATATATATATATATATATATATATATATATATATATATATATATATATATATATATATATATATATATATATATATATATATATATATATATATATTATATATATATATATATATATATATATATATATATATATATATATATATATATATATATATATATATATATATATATATATATATATATATATAAGAGAAATGCTTTTGGGATGATCTAAGAAAATTAGATGCTATAATTGCAAAAGAAATTTTAGCAAGTCAATCGAAAACCTTTCTTTAAAGAGATGAAACTTTGAACTTCCATTTTTAATTACAACCTAATAACAACTTTATATAGTTTGCCAGTTTCACAGTTAATCCCAAGAATGTGGACAGCAAACTCTCTTTTCTATAAACCCCATAAGTCTCTGGCTGCTGCTTTTTCTATCCTTTTCTATTAGCACTTCATCCTACACTTTTAAACTAATGTCATTGTTAGAACGTGTTATATTCTTCCCCTCTCCATTTTAACCTTGTAATGGAAACAAGCATTTCATATCCTTCCCCAAATTTAATTAAAAAAACGGGTTCTTTACTATGAATACCTCATATTTCTCTTAATCTCTTCAAGATGCCGATGCCCACTTCTGGCAATAAACGTTAAAAAAAATAGAAGAAATTAAAAATAAAATAAAAGAATTAAAACCCAAGGCATCTCTTATATTCGCCCCTAATCTAATTAACCGATTTCTCCATAAGACCCTACTTTTACCGATGAGTAAGAATATTTAATAAAAGTAATTCACCTATAACAACTTTATATAGTTTGCCTGTTTAACAGTTAATCCCAAGAATGTGGACAGCAAACTCTCTTTTCTATAAACCCTGTAAGTCTTTGGCTGCTCCTTTTTCTATTCTTTTCTATGAGCACTTCATCTTACACTTTTAAACCAATATCTTTGTTAGAACGTGTTATATTCTTCTCCTCTCCTTATTAATCTTGTAATGGAAACAAGCATATCATATCCTTCCCCAAATTTAATTAAAAAAAAACGGTTTTTTTTACTATGAATACCTCATATTTCTCTTAATCTCTTCAAGATGCCGATGCCGACTTCTGGCAATAAACGAAAAAAAAAGAAAAAAATTAAAAAAATAAAATAAATAAAACTATAGGCATCTCTTATATTCACCCCTAATCTAATTAATTGATTTCTCCATAAGACCCTACTTTTACCGATGAGTAAGTATTTATAATAAAAGTAATTCCTACAGATCATTCGGCACCTTTTCTGGTAATGGTTCGCACAGAAAATGCCTCTTGTAAACCTGACCAGTCCAGGAACATTGGAAACAATTAATGCAACGGAAGGGGACAACATCAATATTGCATATTTTGCTCTTGATACTTTATACCATTATGCTTTCTTTAATTATTCAGGTATGTAAACTTCATTAATATAGTGATAGACATCTACTGAGATTCCGGATGGGATTTTTCATATTGCGCAAGTATAAGAGCAGATAAAATATATGAATGCCAAACGTTACTGGATTGTACTCGGAAGCGAATCATATATGCTATTTATTTATGTTAAATCACTATATTTTTGAAATCATTATTTTTATGTACTGTATGTGTGAATTAATATTCAGTGTGAGCCGAGAGGAAATCACCAAACACCGGGAGTGTATTCTGCACATACTTCAAATGTTTGACTAAAAAAAACCTAAAAGTTGTAATTCGATTTTCATTTGTTTTCCTATTACAGCGTTCTAAAGGTTAAAATTTAAGCAGGCAATCAACTAAACTAGCCTATGGCAAACACCAAAAAATATAATTTGTCAATTAACCCATTGTTAGTTGTGAATTATTTTGTGTGATAACCGCATAAAAGTTATTAACAATACCACACGTCTATTTAAATCTGAAATATGCAAATATAACGTTGGCTTATGGTTTTGAAAAGGGCATGCTACAGCTGCTCTTGAGTAGTACCTCCAACCGTGTTTGTATTGTAGAATTTCAGATTAAAACGCATTTATTAAAAGTTTCAACACAATATGTGCGACCAGTTCATTATTCAGTGAGCAAATCACATCAGAACGTGTCTACAGACAAATGTAAATGAATTTGAAGTGATATTTGATTTAGTGAAACAGAGTACTACGACTTGCTTATGAAGAGTTACAGTTCAACTTAAAATTCCTCAAAAAAGAGTGATCCGTACATTGCAATGAGAGTTCTTATATCCATACGTGTGCAGCACCTATATCCTGGAGACAATGCTAGACACATGCTATTTTGTTAACGAATAATCGCTAATCGTCATTTGGTTTATTGCATATTTTTTACTGATGAAGCAATCTGCATTCGCGACGGCATCGAAAATATCTGCAACTCATATCGATGATCTAAGGAAAATACACATGGACGGAAATCGTAGAAACAAATTATCAGCAACGTTTTCAATTCACGTGTGGTGTGATTTTGTTGATAGTCATTAAATTGGCCTTTCATTTTTGAGAATCTCCTAGCAGGAGAATATTATTTGGAATTCTTGCAAAATGAGTTACAAGGTCTGAAAGATGTTCGTTTAAACATATGAATTGCTATGTTCTATCAACTATATGGAGCTCATCTACATTTTGCTCGCCATGTCAAACAATATTGTATTTAAATGGAACTTATCCTGAATGATAGACTGGTCGAGGTAAGCCTATTAGTTAAACGCTAAAGTTTGATACCTTACACTATTGGATTTTTTTTTATTGGGCTGGTTGAAAGTGAGGTATTCAAATGTAAGGTGAACAATCGAGGTGCAACTAATTCTCTAAATTTTGAATGCTGCAACTCACATAAAAAAGCGAGAAGGACTTAGGAGAGCAGCAAATACTATTCTAAGACTATCCAAAAAACTCATAAACGTAGTACCTTCGATAATATTTATTGTAAAATAAATGCACTTTTTAAATAAACTTGTGTTAGCTTCCTTGAACATACAATTAAATCTTTGAAACGCTGTAATTCGGCAACAAATGAAAATCAAATTACAACTTTTGTGGTTTTTTGGTCATAATTGTGTAGAATACACTCCGGAAGTTTAGTGCTTTCCTCGCTATTTTTTTCACCTCTGGTGAGCAAAGGCCAGAGGCCTACTAAAATCACACCAGAGTTAGGGAGAAAGACGGAAGCCTGGTCAAATTAAAGGCCGACATGACCTGATACATGACGTTTGAAGGTGTGTAAGTCATAGGAAGTTGGAAAAATAGAAGAAAGGAGTGTGTCCCAGACTTTACCTGTAGAGTACATGTAGTACAGAGCATAGCGGTTAAGTTTGAGGTCAGAGAGTTGGACAGAAAAAGGATGAGACTGTGTAGAAAGTCGAGTCGCACGAGCCCTTCTCAGTGGAGGAGGTATGCGACGAGAGAGTTCAGAAGAGCAGTGTCCATTGTTATAGCGATAATATAGAGAGAGTGACTCAACAATTCGACGGGCAGAAAGAGATTGAAGAGAGTTAGTAAGAGCAGGAGAGTTAATGAGACGAAAACTCCACCTTCTCTAGGAGAGCTGTATGTGTGGAACCACCCCAGATGTGAGAAGCATACTCCATACGGGGGGAACAACACCCCTATACAGAGCAAGCAACTGGGGTGGAGTGAAGAAATACTGAAGGCGCCTCAGAACACCTAGCCTCTTAGAAGCTTGTTTAGAAAGAGAGGTAATGTGATCTTTCCAAGAAAGATCACGAGAAAAGGAAACATCGAGAATATTAAGAGTAGATGAAGGTCGGAGTTGAGTGTTTTCGAAGAAAATATCATAGTTGTGTTGAAGATTTTGTCGGGTAGAGAGATGGAGAAATTGGGTTTTGGTGAAATTGAATACAACCATGTTCTCTCTACCCTGTATATTCGTTTTTTTTATGTATGTATAAATGCATTTATATCTTTATGCGTACGTACGTATGTATTTTATTATTATTATTATTATTATTATTATTATTATTATTATTATTATTATTATTATTATTATTATTATTATTATTATTATTATTATTATTATTATTATTATTATTATTATTATTATTATTATTATTATTATTATTATTATTATTATTATTATTATTATTATTATTATTATTATTACTATTATTTTTATTATTATTATTATTATTATTAATGGTGTTATTAATTTTTGTAGGCAAAACTATTATATGCAACACAAAACTTTCTTCAGGGAGGTGTTTAAATATAACAAACATCTCCCTTAGAAGGGATTGGTTCTTCGAATGCTTAGCCCTAGCTCTCAACACGAACATCATCGAGAAGATATCTTTCCGGATCGATGTAGTTGGTAATGTTAATTTTATTGTCTTAATTCAATAAAGGTAAAAAGAAGGAGACTAAGGTAAGTTATAAGTAATAATTATTGGAGATACAAGTAAGCCTATGGTAAAATGTGGTTGGTTAAATGTAAAAAAAAAATTGAAAAATAATGATAATTTAATTAAAGGAAAATTAAATATATCGAAATGTAGAAAGGAAAATGTAAATATAGAGACATGATATTATAACAGTATATTAATATATATATTAATAATATTATAACCGTACACTAAAAATAAACTATATATATATATATATATATATATATATATATATATATATATATATATATATATATATATATATATATATATATATATATATATATATATATATATATATATATATATATATATATATATATATATATATATATATATATATATATATATATATATATATATATATATATATATATATATATATATATATATATATATATATATATATATATATATATATATATATATAATATATATATATATATATATAATATAATTTTATTTTCGAAATATTTCAGTCATTTGACTACATTCAGCAAGGATTAGTAAGGATGTTGTGATTTTACTTCTTTTTTTAGGATTGTTTTATTAGCATCTGCAAGCCTTTTTCTGTGTTCAGCAACAATTTGAAAATTGTTTTCCTTTTTCATTTTTGGTTAAAAGGTTTTGGTAATCCTGTATTAGTATCTTTCGTCTCTCAGCTGAATCGTTAATAACTACAATGCTTCTCAATATCTCCAGCTCACGTTGGAAATTTTTATCATCTTGCCATGTTGAGGAATTCTTTTTATGGAAATTTGTGTTGATTGCAAATCTTGGGAAGAATAATTTAGATTCTTCTGTAATGAAGTAGAAAAATCTTTCTCTTTTAAACTATTGAGATCTTCAACTTGACAATGTGTCGTTTTATTCAATTCCCATAAATGTTGTCATCTGTTGTTGATATGGGCAGGATCCATTTTCAAGACTTTTTTTATTATTTGAGCTATTGAGCTGAAATTTACAATGTATATGCTTTTTTCCCCGCTGAAAACAGTCGATTTCTGACGTTTTTCTGAGTCTCTAACGGTTTAGCAGTTATAGGGGGTCAAAATTCAAAAAGAGATTAATTAGAAGTGGTAAAATAGTGGTCAGAATGATCCAAAAACTCCCCTGTACATTCTTAGCCCCAATCTCTACAATATTAACAGAGAACATTTGGGAATAGTCAGGTTGGTGTTAGATTTTAGGAAGTCAAATTTTTTTTTGAAAAAAAGCCTGTATTGAATGTTTTTGAAAATTGAATATTGTTTAGAGAAGGGATAGATCTAAAACTTTTATTTAAGACACTTTTAAAAACTAATTGTTTGATTCGAGATACAGCCTCTCAAAATTTGGAAAACTTGAAATTTCGTCGAAAATTTGGCCATTTTCGATAAGCTGTATCTCGAATCAGACAAATCGGTTTTAAAAGTGGTTTAAAAAAAGTTTTAGATCTATCCCCCCTCTAATAAACCTAAAAAAAAAAGAATTCCAATCAAGATTTTTTTTTTTTTTTAAAAAAAAAAAAAAGGTGGGAATTTTTCAAATTTGAAAAAAAAAATTTCGACACCTTGTCAAGTAAGGGCATATAACCTGTTTTCTGTTATGCACACATCAAAACTCTGTAAGAAGTTTTTATAGCCAATAGATTTTTGAATATACACACCAAATTTCAGACCAAAATAATATTTTTTGCGTCCTCACGGTAGATTTAAACTTACCTTAAATTTAAAAAATTTCTACTAAACTTTAAATCGGTCGTAAAAGCGTTAGGAATGGAGTTTTTTCGTCGGGAAAAAAGCTATATGTACTGAAATTTTCAGGAGAATCGGATGAAAATTTTTTTGTTTTCAACATTGGATCCTTCCCTTATCATTGTAGCCATTTTTTTTACTTAATATATATTGGTACATCATCATCAAAGAATGCGAATGCAGTGGTTTCTGCCTCTAAATACCATAAGGGGATTGCAATTATTTTTTTTTTGCGCTAGCACTTCTAATATCTTGATCAAAATCCTTATACGCGATTAATATTAAAAATTGCAATCGTGTTATTAAGCTTTAACACACAGTGGTGCAATAAACCAAACTATCAAATAGAGAATGATAAGAAAATACTTATTCTACTGATCGAATCGCTCTCTTTTTTGGTCAATGTAAACTGATCTTTGGCTCCCAGCTGCAGGAATGAGATACGATATTACTCGTCGTTGAGAACTGCTGAGAAAGATCAATGGCAATTCTAATATTTCCTGATAATCATTTTTTTGCTTCTTCTGACTTAACAGCTTTTCTAAGAATTTTAACATACTTCCACGAACATCCTCGCTACAAAGTTTTGTCCCACAGCGATATTTTTTCCTATTTATGGTAGACCAAGCTTACCTAAGTCTTTTTAAACAAATTTATATCCGGTACAGAACTTAATCCCGTTAAAAGATCAAAATAACTTTCCAACACTAATTCAAAGATGTGATGTCGAGATGTTAGGTAGAGCAAATTCCAATCAAACATTCTCTCGATATTTATGTAGGAACCATTTATTCTGCTGGTGTTGCTTGCTGTTGTGTCAAAACACAGTGTCTCCATCTTTTGATCTATATTCCAATTTGTCACTTCTTGAAAAACGGCTATGGCTTGCTCTTCTCCTGTAGATGCGGAAATTTCACGTATTCCTAATAACTGTACTTTGCATCAAAAGTTACAAGTATTAAAAGTCTATCTTCTTTTTCTACACCACATAATCCTGGAAGAAGTTTCCTATCCCGGGTCATCTTGCCTCACCCTCAAGCGCGGTCGGAAGAAATCCTTGGAGGTTGTTCTTGTGAATTAATATTCATAAGCCTCCTCTTTGGATTTCTCTTTTGAACCGCCATTAGCAGCGAAGAGGTAAAATTCTATGCTTTTGTACTATAAGTCCCGGGTTCGATTCCCCTATAGCAAACTTTAAACTTTGACGTTTAATAATGAAAAAGTTTAGTCTGCGAGAGTGTTTAGCAGACTGTAAACATATATATATATATATATATATATATATATATATATATATATATATATATATATATAATATATATATATATATATATATATATATATATATATATATATATATATATATATATATATATATATATATATATATATATATATATATATATATATATATATATTATATATATATATATATATATATATATATATATATATATATTATATATATATATATATATATATATATATACTATATATATATATATATATATATATATATATATATATATATATATATATATATATATATATATATATATATATATATATATATATATTATATATATATATATATATATATATATATATATATATATATATATATATATATATATATATATATATATATATATATATATATATATATATATTATATATATATATATATATATATATATATATATATATATATATATATATATATATATATATATATATATATATATATATGTTAATATATATATATATATATATATATATATATATATATATATATATATATATATATATATATATATATATATATATATATTATATATATATATATATATATATATATATATATATATATATAATATATATATATATATATATATATATATATATATATATATACTATATATATATATATATATATATATATATATATATATATATATATATATATATATATATATATATATTATATATATATATATATATATATATATATATATAATATATATGATATATATATATACGATGTAGACTTATTATATATTACTTATATATATATATATATATATATATATATATATATATATATATATATATATATATATATATATATATATATATATATATATATAACAAGAAACAAAAAACACATATAATAAAACCTGTAATTTTTTTTCCACAAGAAAAAAAAAAAGCACAACCTATTCGGTACGATGTACTGCTTTAGTTTGTTTATATCTTTAAATCTGTCTTTTTATGACAAAACTATATATACTATATGGAATTTTTCTTCTGTTTTTTCGTAATGCCAGATTTGTCTTATTTTTTAAGAATATATTTGGCCTATGGGACTGAAATTTTACAGCCCATTCTTTATATTTCAATGTGTGAAAAAAATATACAATAAATAGTTTATTTACTTGTTATTTTCTTTATATTTATACTTTTTATGTATATATAAAAAATGAATAAATCACTTTTCTCTGACAAAAATTTCATATTTATATACGCCTGGTATTTTTAATTTAGGGGCTGCAGCCCTGGAGCCCATATAGACGACTATATTATATATATATATATATATATATATATATATATATATATATATATATATATATATATATATATATATATATATATATATATATATATATATATATATATATATATATATATATATATATATATATATATATATATATATATATATATATATATATATATATATATATATATATATATATATATATATATATATATATATATATATATATATATATATATATATATATATATATATATATATATATATATAATATATATATTATATATATATATATAATATATATATATATATATATATATATATATATATATATATATATATATATATATATATATATATATATATATATATATATATATATATATATATATATATATATATATATATATATATATATATATATATATATATATATATATATATATATATATATATATATATATATATATATATATATATATATATATATTGGTAAGTCACAGGATTAAACTTATCCTTTGGAGACAAGTGTTCCCAACATTAATTCCTTATTTCTACCAGAGTTAAATGTACGAATTTATATTTTAATATAATATTTCGTTATTTATGATTACCAGATACAAACTGTTTTATTTTTATTGTGATGAATAATCTTTATTAGTATTGGTTACTCTCTTTAATATTAGGACATAAGTACAATCTCTAAAAAGGGGTTCATTTTCGTATAAATAGCAAAAGCCTTTATTATTAAATACAAAACTGCTGTGGAATTAAAGTCATTGGATTAGAAAAAGGTCTAAAAGGGACAATCACTTCTTTGAAGTCTAAAAAGATGAAAGGAATTTAAAAATTTTGATAGCAGTCTTTACCTTTTCCTTGAAGTTATCCCACTTTCTTTTAAAATTCAAAGGTGGCGTCGCATCAGAACGGAATGATGACTATAAATGAAATGGAAAATTCTGTTTATGTTGTTTTAAAAGTTTATGATCTGACAGTTATTTCGTAAAATATTAATAAAGTATTAGCGTAAATATTTTTTAGAAAACATTATATTTACATTACAAAATAAATGTGTTAATTCTACTCTTACTTCCAATTATTTATGCCTAAAATATAAATTCCTTAATTAGCAATTTTGATATCTGCTTTCGCTGAGCTTAATTCTAAGAATATTTATGATCCTAAAGTGACTCTGAAATCTCAACACTCTGAACTTTTTTGTTTAAACTCTGATTCATTCAATTATATTCGAATTTACGTTAAATCGGAAGATTTGGAAACTTTTTAATTCTTTTAATCCAACCTCAGATGATCAGGTCACTAGCATGACTTTTGTTAGAAATGCTTGATTGGTTATTTCCTTTCCTTCTTCTCAGACAAATTTTTCTCTCAACTTCAGCATTTCTTTTGAATTTTACTTTAGCAATGGGCATATGGAAAGTTTTCGATTGATTCCATTCATAAAGTTTTGATTTTCAAATTTCTTTCTCTCTGTATTTGTTCTTCTCTCAACAACGATTTCTGTATTTTTCTGGCCTTTAACTTGTATTGTTATTAAAGAAGTTTGTAAAAAATTTTAAAATTATATTCAACACATTGTATTTTTAAATTAACTTTGCTTATTGCAATATAATTAAGATATATTTTGCATAGAAAATAAAAAAAAATTTTTTATGTGCAACATTATTAATGGGAATTATTTAACGTTCTATGTCAAGTTTTAATCGTCCATTCTCTTTTCAGAAAAAATGGCTCCTTGGGTTCTGTCAAGTTCCAATGTGTCTTTAGAAGGGACGGAAATAAGAGTGAAGTCACCTTTCCCATTTTTTATTGCCTGTTATGTAGAAGGGAGACCTAAACCCAAGATTACGTGGTTAAAGGTATGTTTATAAGGGTCATTTATTCCTATTATAATGTGTAATGGGAAATTAACACTTCTCTAAAACTAATCTTCTAACTCATTACTAGATCTTTTCTAAGTTTGTAGTAAGTCTTTTTCTACAAGACTAGATTTCCGAGGCAAGACACGAACTCGGATTTGCTAGGCCGTCTATTACAATTATAAAATAATCATTAAACTTTTTAAGGACGGTGAAAATATCGACGAAATTATTGAAAATAATGACGAAGTTTCCTTGAGAGATGATAACCAAATTCTTGAATTCAAATTTGCAACAAAGAAATACGAAGGAAAATATGAATGCAACGTCGAGAATAGGGTCGGACATATTCAGCCTTTTGCAAATGTCATTATCGAAGGTATTATTATTATTATTATTATTATTATTATTATTATTATTATTATTATTATTATTATTATTATTATTATTATTATTATTATTATTATTATTATTATTATTATTATTATTATTATTATTATTATTATTATTATTATTATTATTATTATTATTATTATTATTATTATTATTATTATTATTATTATTATTATTATTATTATTATTATTATTATTATTATTATTATTATTATTATTATTATTATTATTATTATTATTATTATTATTATTATTATTATTATTATTATTATTATTATTATTATTATTATTATTATTATTATTATTATTATTATTATGACGTTGGATAATTTTATGTCATATTTTTCTTCAGACGAAGCATTGACGCCATCAGATACGAATTTGGGTATTACTATCGGGAGCTTTACCATCATTGTCATCATTTTATTCTCCTTCGTGCTTATCTTAGTCATTAGACACAAGAAGAATAAGAATAAACGTAATGATATGCTTCAATTCCAATTATTCCTTTTAAATCGAGGAAGGAAACGTTGGTAAATTGAACAAGGAATGTACGATAGAAGAACAAGCAGAGATGCTTCCATATGACCACTCTTTTGAAGTGGAAAGAGAAAATATTACTCTAGGTTAGACTCGTGCTAGATTTCCTTACATTTATACTACTACTACTACTACTACTACTGCTTCTAATAATAATAATAATAATAATAAATAAATAAAAATAATTAATGTAATATAATGTAATAATAATAATAATAATAATAATAATAATAATAATAATAATAATAATAATAATAATAATAATAATAATAATAATAATAATAATAAATAAATAATTAATGTAATAGTGATACTTAATTAAATATGAAATTCGAAATTTTTTTTTTATAAAGTGCAAGTTTTCTAATCATTAGGAAAGCAATTGGGTGCTGGAGCCTTTGGAAGAGTGTTGCTGGCTCAAGTAAAAGGTTTGAATGGAAAAGAATCACCAACACGTGTGGCAGTCAAGATGTGTAAATTTGGATCATGATAAGGCGCACCTTCGAGCCCTAATAATGGAACTAAAGATCATGATTCATTTGGGTAAACACCTGAATATTGTAAACCTCTTGGGAGCTCATACTTCAAATATTGACAAAGGTTAGTAAATAAAAGCATTTTTCATTTGGGTAAATACATGAATATTGTGAACCTTATTGAATCCACGTAATTTAAATATAGATAAGAGTAAGTCAAACCCACAAAGTCATAATTCATTTTTGCAATTACGTGAATTTTTTGAACTTTACTAAGATTCAAACTCAAATATAGAAAGGGATAACTCAAGGTTACATAATCGTAATTCAAGTAGGCAAGCTTTTAAACACTGTGAATTGTATTGGAGTTCATACGTAAATATGAACAAGGAAGCTAAAGTTCCATAATCATGATAAAATTGGACAAACACTTGAGTGAGAACCTTATTGGAGTCGCACTTCAAACATGGACAATGATAAACCTTTTTACCTTTGGTGCTATTATTAAAAAATAGATTCAGATAGTTAAATAATAATTTTCATATATTTTCAAGGAGAATTATGGATACTTGTGGAATACTGCAAATATGGAAACCTTTTGAAGTTCATCCAGAGAGGTAAGGCTCAGTTTATTAACCAAATCGACCCTGTCACAAGTGAAATCGATGTTGGCAGAACATCTCCATTCACAAATGATCCTTTGTCACCAACGTCGCTTGGATGCAGCATAGAGTACGTGTTATTTTGGAAGAAATATAATTGTTTTCGTTATTGTTATCGTGTTTTTTGTATTTATTTTTGATGATGTTAAAATAGTAGTAGTAGTTGAAATAGCAGTAGCGTTTTTTTGTTTAAAATATTAGTAGTTAAATTAATAGACGAATTAGTAATTTTTTTCTTTGTCGTAATATCAGTTGTAGTTTTTGCTGCTGCAATAATAGTGATAATTGTTTAATTTATTGTTGTTTTCATAGTAAATGTTTTTATTGAAAGAGTAGTAGTAGCAACTTATGCTGTAATAGTGGAAGTTGTTGTAACTTTAGTAGTAGTAGTAGTTTAGTTTTAGTTTCTTTAGGTTTAGGGAAAGAGTGTTTTAGTGATTTCATTAATAATAATATTTATATTTTTCTAATGTTTTAAATTTGCACTGATAAGGTTTGATTTACTTTTATGTGCTTTAGCACAAAGTTCTTTTAACACTATAATTAATTAAAAAAATTTAAGTTCAAGAAGTTTATTTGATGATTACTAGTGAAGGTGCATCCTGTGACACGTTTCGTGAATCTAGAATCTCCTAATTTCGATGTTTTATGGCTTAAAATCTGTCTTCCTACTACTACAATTATCTTGTGTTTCTGCTACTGCTCCTCTTATGGAACAGATTTTCCAGTTTTTCTTCAATATCTTACTACTACTCACGAGACTCGTCACTTCTCATTCAAATGCTGAAAAATCCTCTATTTAGGGATTTAAAGTACACCACACGGTGGTTGGTTCTATACTGATACAGGTGGGAGGATTCCAATCATAGCATTCTAGATCAAGAGCAGTTGATTAGGGAACCCACACATTCCAGATCGTCTAACCATTCTTGATACACTTGATTTAGCTTCACCACTCTCCTTTAGTTATAATACACCATTTTCCCTCCTATGGTAACTCTGACCATAACTTATAGCTCTTAGTATAATGCTTTCTCCAACAGCTCCACCATGCCTACCGATTTTCTGGCCTTATCGGGCTATTGGAGGCAATGCGCCGCTTCTTTCCTAAATATATTGGAGTGAATCTTGCTTTCTGGGGGACGATTCTGTTCTGCTGAAAAGGTAGGGGCCGTAATCCTTGACGGGATGGGCAGATTCATTCCATCTTCAGCAAAATCTTTTTCTCCTTAAAATCCTTAGTTTGATGGCAATTGTTCTCTTGCCCTTCGGAAGAGAGACAAAGCTTATCTTGAATGGAAAAGCTTTCCTTCTCCTATAACTAATGCTAATTTTCATTCAGCTCGGAATCGCTGCAGAGATGTTCTTCGACGGACTAAGCGTACTTTCATAAAAAGGAAGTGCGCTGACCTCCATGGCTCTACTACTGATAAAAATTTATGGACTCTTGTCAAAAATTATCTCTAACAACTTCTGTAAATCTGCCTTTCCTCCTCTTATTCGCTCTGATGTTCTAAAAGCTAATATCCTTCTGAAAGGCTAATCTCTTCGGACTTTTTTTCACTATTCCACCCTGCTCGATTCGGGCATCCTCCTCCTACTCCTTCTCTCTCAGGTGTCCATGTTTACCTGTCATTACTCATGATCGGTGCAAGGATCCTAAATCTATGACGTCATGAAGGCAGTGACCCGGATGGCATTCCCTTCGTGTTCTGAGGAGTGTGCTTCGAGTTACTGCCTATTCCTCGTTCAGCTCTACTCTCCATGCTTTAATACAAATGTTTTTCCTCATGCTGGAGCGTGCATTTGTTCTGCCGATCCCGAAAAAAGGTAGTCGTTCTGACCCTTCTATCGTCCTATAGCTCTCACTTGTGTTCTGTCTAAAATTTTTGAAACTCTCCTCAACTCTCATTTCTTGGATCATTTGAAGTCTCATTTTCTTCCCTTTGATCACCAGTATGGCTTTCGACGCTCGAGATCAACTGGTGACATAATCTCCTATCTTACTGATCTATTGTCTTCTGCCCTTAGGGACTTCGGGAGTCTTGTGTGGTAGCGCTTGCATATCTAAGGATTTTGACCGGATATGGCATGAGTCCCTGCCCTCCAAGTTCCCTTCCTTTGGGTTTCCTCCTTCTCTTTGTTTACTATTGTCTAGTTTTCTCTTAGATCGTTCCATTTCAACACATGTAGATGGAGCGACTTCTTCCTCCTTTTCTGCCAACTGTGGTGTTTCTCAGGGTTCTGTTTTATCTTCAACTTTATACTCACTTTTTATTAACGATCTTATCAACTGTACTTCTAACTCTGTTCACTCTTATGCTGGTGACTCAACTCTACATTCTTCTACTCATTTCAATCTTTCCTCTTTTGCTTCTAGAGTGCTTCTCGTCCAACTTTCCGATTTTATTCTTGTCGATCTGGATGGGAATTCCCAGTGGGGTCATAGCAACCTGATGAAATTCAACTCTTTAAAAACTCACTTCTTCACATCTCTCTCAATCAACACTCCTTACTTTCTATCTCTTCGATTGCTCTCCAGTCTCACTGTAAAAACATTAAATTCTTGTCTAACATAACAAAAACTATCTGAAAACCACATATCACAATAGTTGCTAAGTTAGGTTTCGAGAATTTTTTTCTTCTGAGAGTTTCTAAAATATATAAGGGTCTTATCACCCTTGTATGGAGTATTGTTCTCAACTTTAGGGGGGCTCCAGTCCTCTTCTCTTCTGTTAGGGTTGAGTAAAAAGCTAAAAGATAACAAAACTGTCCCTTTTTCAACTCTCTTGACCCTCTGTCTCTGCAAAGTGACGTGCACCGCCTCTTTTCTATAGGTACTACAATGGCAAGCTCGATGGAATTGCCTCTCGTATTCTTCCCGTTGCGCTTCTCTTTTCACAAGGGGTGCCCTACTTTCGCACAAATTTTGTGTGGACGTAGGAAATCCAAAGTTGGGCCGTTGTGGTACCTCCTTCTTTCCAGCCACCTCTGTTCTGTGGAATTCTCTACTTTCATCTATTTTTCCTCTTCAAGGCTTCCGTCTACGCCCAGCTGAGGACTGTGCGTTAGATGTGCTTGTTTGAATGAGGTTTATCCCTGTGTGTGTGCCCCCTCCCTGATAAAGGCACTGCCCGTGAGTGGTGGAGCTCTGTTAAAAAAATCATCAGTTCCGAAGATAAGTATTTGCTGAAGTTTAGTTTTTATTTCCTAATATCTATTTTAAATCTTTTCTTTTCATATTAAGACTTTTAATAGGTTATTATTGTGGAAATAGGTTTTGTTTCTGTCTTAGTTTTAGTCGCAAATTTACTTTATATTTTTAGTTTTGTGCTGATTACATCTGCTGAAATGATGGATTTGCTGTGACGTTGGCTTTTTTTAGACTTTATTTATGTCAATGGCTTTCTTTCTAATTTCAAATCTATAGAATACCACTTGTCTAACTCTCACCCAAACCTTTTGTTTCATCCTGAGTCTCAGCCAAAGATTCATTTCCTTAACTCTTTTAATATATGTAACTATGTTTTATATAATGTTTTACAGTATAAAAACTGATTCTCAATATTTACAGTAAAATTTTTCTGCTGCTATTCTCCTATTATAGCAGATTTTCAAGCCATGATTTTTTTAGTATTTTACTACTTTTCAACAAACTCTTACATCTCATCTAAATACTGCAGTCTTATTTTAATTTTATTTGGTTGAGGTCCATTACTATCGTTCTAGGAAGGAGGAGGCTACATCATTCAACATTCTTACCGATCTAAAACAACAGATTAGAGAACTTATGCGTATTTCTGATTGTATAAAAGATTTTTGAACAATTTCGATTTAAGCTCAACAACTAGCCCCTCTCTATGTAAATATGCCACTTTTTTTTCTATCGGTAAATATGATCAATACCTAATATCTCTTAATTTTAAAGATTTCTCATCAACAACTCTATTTTATCGTAAGGGTATCTTCTGGCCCTATGATCAAGCTGACTGAAAAAGTATTGCGTCACTTCTACGTTAACTATAACAGAAAAAATTGCTTTGACTGCATGTGCTTTAGTTCCTGAGGAAAATTTAGTGATTATAATCACTGATGGAATAAATATGTTCATTCCTTCTTAATCTAAATTTTTCTCTCTTCAAAATCTATAGTTCCCTCGTATTTACTCTTAGTATCCCATTTCCTTTTTCTCAGTGTTCGAGGTTCATAGTACCACGTCAAAACGGTCGTAAGGATGCCTCACAAAAAGTTAGAAGTTTTTAAATTGCATGATTTGTCTTTCTCTTCTAAGTTACTCCAAATATACAAAGGTCATATCTGCCTTTACTTTTCGTCCTGATCTCATATCTGTATTGGCTCAGAGTTTATGGATGGGGGTGAGTTATTAATAGTATTTGCAGTAACAACAGATGTAGTAGAAGTAGTAGTAGAGTTTTTTTGCAAAAATGTAGTAGCAGTTAACTCAGTCTTTGTTTTTTCAGGTTTTCTGTTATTATTATTATTTGTTGTTGTTGTTGTTACGTTTTTTGATGTTGTAATTATTTACTTTATGTGCCATTATTTATTTTTAAGTCTTGTTATTTATTATTATTTGCTGCTAAAGCTGTTATTATCATTGTTGTTGATGTGGCATGATATTATTATTATTATTATTATTATTATTATTAATATATTATTAAATATCAATTTATTATTAATTATTAATTATTTTAATAATTATTATTATTATATCAATTTTTTTTTATTATATTTTTATTACAATTATTTATTATTTTATTGTCACATTTTTTGACTCAGATGAGAGAACAAATTCAAACCCTGACTCACACCATGATTTGCATCCAGGGAGTCCATTGAAATCGGTCAGTCAATGGGAAGCATCGTCAACCACTCTAATAGAAGATTAACAACGGTATGAACTTCAAAAGTTGGTTTGTTGTTCACAACCTTACTACACATTAATTTATTCATGTGAGAAGGTATTACTAATCTATGTAGGTCTATATATCTATCTATCTATCTATCTATCGATTATCTATTCTATTCTATCTATCTAATATATGTATATATATATATATATATATATATATATTTTACATTCTCTTCCGACGACTCTTGAAACCTCCGCCCCACTCTTGTTACTCTCCAACTACCTCTCCACCCCATCCTTGACTTTCCCACATTTGCAAGCACTTACTCTACATTACCTTTATAAAACAAATCGAAATGGCGAAACCTACAGCTGCATCAGAGATGCTGCAGGGGTGGCATCCAAAAATCCCTCATCACCCTCACACCATCATCACTTGAGTTGGTGGCCTCCGTTATGGGGATGTGCCGCTATGACCCAGCGTCTGCTTGCCCCGGTGCACGGTCTTCTTTTTTCATTAATTTCTGCAACATTCGCGGTCCTTTTTCTAATTTCCCCTTTGTCGAACACCATCTCTCTTCTTCTAAACCTCATCTCTTGTTTCTAACCGAAACTCAGTTGTTTGAGTGTGCTGACAGCAAACCTTATTATATATTTAAAAATTGATTATATTTTCTTAAATACTATCAAAATGATAAATTCATTAA
>SEYY01018903.1:117500-124498 GCA_009176605.1 Armadillidium nasatum | reverse complement strand
GGTTTTGCTGATCTAAGTGCACTTAACAATTCCTTGGTATTGTTAAAATTTATCTCAATAGGTTTCACTGAAGTCATTTGTTCGTTTTCTCCCTCCTCCTCATCACTACTTAACTCAATAACTTCAGGTTCGACTATTGGTTGTGCTGCTACTTGACCCCTAGCAGGGAGAATACGACGCTCTTCTACTCTTTCATCACCACTCACGCTGGTCCTGTATGCTTATGATTTTACCATTACTTCTCAATTTCTCGTACTTTTCAGTCTCTATTTCAAACTCAATGTCGGTATCTTTAGCATACTCATGTAGCCGGACAATCGTCGGCATATCCATTTTCGAATACCCATCTGGGAAAGAAATATTCCCTCTGGGTTTCAAAACACGCTCACCACCGTTCCTGGCATGCTTTATTTCCTGGCCCGTGTATTTTTCAAGAAAAGTCAACCATCGAATACCTTCGTAACTAAACTTCTTCTCTTTTACTCTCCCAATACTCGCAATCATGTTTTCACCCATGAAATGCGTTCGGAATATTCTAAAAGTTAAAGAAGCTATTGTGCAACACTCTTCAAGACAGTCAATTTGGAATTTCGTTATAAAAATCTTCCTAAAAGCTTCAAAACTCTGTCTTAAAATCAATACGTCTTGTTTACAGTATGTAACACATTCCTGTAAAATATCATACTCCCTTCCTGAATTTTTAAAGTCAGCATGATACTCTAAAAATTCTTTCTTTTCTTTTACAGTCATCCTTTCTGTTTCAAAATATTCTATTTCTGGAATCGGTCCTACATATTTCAGATGTCTCTCCGTAAGGAATTTATAGGGGAACACGCCTTTAGCCAGTGTAATGTCGTTCAGACCCATACATTTTGAAAGTTTAGATAAAGCGCAAGGCATATAAAGTAGGGTGTCTCTAAACAAAATGTTATGAGAAGCCCCCATCGAAATTATACGTGTTCCTCTTTTTAAGGGTTTCGACGTAAAAATATCAGCACCAGGACGTGAAAGTAATCGAGCGTATACGAACTGTCCATCGAAACGCCCTGCATTGTGAGCACAAACAATAATAGTAGCATTCTGGTGTGTTTTTGAGAATTCAAGCAGATAAGTGATAAACTGATCTACGGGACAGTGTGTAAAAGGTGTTTCTTCTTCTTGATCCTCCTTTACAACAAACACTCTAGTTCTCTCCCCACATTTTTCACATCCATTTTCTCCTTCAATGTCGGTACATTCATGACATACAATTTGAGAAACCAGAATGTAGGGTATCATCGCCATATTTTCGTCAGCCGGTTGTATGTTTGTTTCATCTATGGGATCCACCAGCTGTTTCTGTTGATACGTTTCTATATCATAATAGAGCACATGTACTTCCTTCTTCTTATACCAGTCTTTAGCTTTTTTTGGAAGAGTCTGAATGTAACATTCATGCGCCCCTTGAGTGGGATCATATTTCTTATAGCAGATTGAACATGTAATATTCACGCAATCATGTAGCATCCTACCCTGAGCATCAGCTAATATGGGCTTATAACATTTTGAGCAAAGTTTGTTCTTCACGCAAACACCGTTTGCTAAATGGAATGCGTAACACTGCTCATCATAGAACCATCGATTACATTCGTTACAAGTTCTAAATTCTCCATCAAATTGAGCTTCACCATTACAATTGCTGTTTAAACATTGCCCACATTTCGAATACTCACACTCAGATTCTAGATGATGAACAAGTCTGTTAGTGAAATTATAACATAAATTACAGAAAATTCTTCCACTGACGCTTTTTGGATTAACACTCTTAATGCAATACTTGATACTATCTTCAGTGAATGGATAATAGTGGGTGTTTTCATGATCGTACCCCAGAATAAAGAGTGGATGTTCTCTGTTTGTATTTTTTGGGTAGTAAACATGTAACAATCCTTCATTACGACGGTCCGCGCCAAAAACAAAAACTCTAATATTTTTCCTTTTTTCAATCTCTTGAAAATTTGCAGCATGAAATACTTCTTCATAGTTAAACCCACACTGCTCAGCAATATCTCTTCCAAGGGATCTAATTGATCCAACGCTAACATTGCTTATCTCCATTCCTCCTTTTATTTTTTCAAGTACAGCTAGAGCATTGAAAGCGCAACCTGTCAGATCTACTGATGCATCAGCTCTACTTTTCTTTAAATGTCTTTTAATGATTTTTCCAATAAATGTAACCCCTTTAGGTGTTAGAGGGCCATTGCCTAGTGGTACGTGAGCGATCTGTGCATCTACATTAAAATCTTGAAATGCAGCAGAGTCTGCACTCTGGAACGACTGCTCGAGTCTTCCTGCAACATAATTACTTATTGATGGATCCCCTATATAACGGTGAGGCACTTGGATATAATACTCTAAATCCTCTATCATCATTGTTAAATATAAAGGCAAGTCGTACAAAATACTCACGACGTTCTCTCATATCTCTGCGTATTTGGCCAATAACACGTTCAATAACGTCTTCAAATCCATTTTCTAAATCATTTAAAATGACAGGATTATTAACTCTTACATTGTATCTTGCGTTTTGTATTGGTCCCGACCTTCGATTAACACTCAAAGTTCTTACCCTTACGACTTCTTCTTCTTCGTTATTAGCTCTTGTTCTCTGTCTCGAAGGGCCTGATTCATGGGTGGAATCATCATTGGTGCGTTTACGGGAAGGCATCTTAACAAAACTGAAATATATATATATATATATATATATATATATATATATATATATATATATATATATATATATATATATATATATATATATATATATATAGGGCACCCGTTGTCTTAAAAAAAAAACCATCTTATATGATAGAACAGAAGATTATTATTTTATACTAAATATTTTTCTCTTTAATAAAATAAAGAAGAGAACTGATTAGAATTTTTTTTTCACCATGGTATATATATATATATATATATATATATATATATATATATATATATATATATATATATATATATATATATATATATATATATATATATATATATATATATATATTACTATGTTTTAACTATAAATTCGAATCTAGAAAAGAAAATGATACTTAAAAAAGAAAATAATTGAAATGATACTTAAAAAGAAATAATTTTTAAGAATAAAAAGAAATGAAACAGAATAAGGAAAAGAAGAAACAATTGAAAATGATATAAAAAGAAATAAATGAAGAAATAAAATGAAAAGAAACAGTATAAGGAAAAAAGAAACAATTTAAAATGATATAAAAAAGAAATAAATGAAAAATACACAAGAGTACAGTAATCAGAATAAGGAAAAGAAGAAACAATTGAAAATGATATAAAAGAAATAAATGAAGAAATAAAATGAAGAACAGAAATGATATAAAAGAAATGAAACAGTATAAGGAAAAGTAGAAGAAACAATTTTAAATGATATAAAAAAGAAATAAATAGAAAAATACACAAGAGTACAGTAAACAGAATAAGGAAAGAAGAAATAATTGAAAGTGATATAAAAAGAAATAAATGAAATGAAAAATACGAGAAAAGGGAAAAAGGAAAATAAACAATTTTTCACCCAATCGAGATAATAATAATAATAATAATATTAATTCAGTGAAAAAAATACACAAGAGTACAGTAAAAGAGAAAAAAAAAAATATATAAAAAAAAGTTAATTTTCAGCTCAAGGAAGATAAAAAGATTTTTCTTACCTGTTACACTCGAAATAAAAAATGGATCGAAGATGGAATATGGGTAGAGATGTAAATAACCAGGGTCTTTTTTCTGTCTGAAAATTCTTACTTCGTCGACCTGTAATAAGTTTTTTAAATTAGAATCTAATTGTTTGGAATATATATATATATATATATATATATATATATATATATATATATATATATATATATATATATATATATATATATATATATATATATATATATATATATATATATATATATATATATATATATATATATATATATATATATATAGAGAGAGAGAGAGAGAGAGAGAGAGAGAGAGAGAGTTGTATGTATGTTTATACGAGAAAAATAATTTACGAAAAAAAAAAAGAAATGTAGAATAAAAAATATCGATTACTACAAAGATGCGACAGTTACCCTAAATTCGAACCAAGTTTAGTTCCAACCCTGATGGTCTAGAACAATTACCACTTTTGGTCTAATATCAATTCAAACAACAATAATAATAAGAGTAATAATAATAATATTAATAATAATAATAATAATAATAATAACATAGGACTTAACTATCATTAAAAAGCGTTGCCGATTTTTTTAAAAAATAATTATTATAAAATAACTACGTTAAAGTAACTCAAAAATAAAAAGCCCGCAAATAAAATAGTTAAAAATTGTACATAAAAAGTTAAACGCTAAAAATAACAATGAGGTGAACAACCTTCAAAATCATAAAATGTAAAGGCTCCAAAATGGAGAAAAATCTCGAACTCAATATATATATATATATATATATATATATATATATATATATATATATATATATATATATATATATATATATATATATATATATATATATATATATATATATATATATATATAAACATTACCTTTTTTTTTTTTTTTTTTTCTCTGTGTCGGATTTTAAAAACCTTATAAACTCCCTTTGTTCAGCCGTAAATTAGGGAATGTCTATACGTATAATACGGATTTACGATCCTTTTATACATTGGTCGCAGATCGGTTACCAAATATTGTTTTGAAATGGAACCATAAAATTCCACTTACCATTTTTCCAGTTATTTTAAAAAGAGGCTATAAAATATCTTTGACTCACTGAAACGTATATATATATATATATATATATATATATATATATATATATATATATATATATATATATATATATATATATATATATATATATAATAGAGAAAATAACATCTGCTTGCGGGATCAAGTTTAAATATGTTACTTTTTAGGATATCAGGAGAGAGAGAGAGAGAGAGAGAGAGAGAGAGAGAGAGAGAGAGAGAGAGAGAGAGAGAGAGAGAGAGAGAGAGAGAGAGAGAGAGAGAGAGAGAGAGAGAGAGTTTACTGTCAATGACAGTTATTTCCATGCCTTATATCATGACAGAAACTTTGGAAGGTAAATGTTAGTTATTGTTAAATATATTAGAAAGAATTCATATTTTATAAAATCCGTGATAATTCATTAAACTCGGAATGATTTTCCTCGTAGACATGATAATAAACTCTGTCTGAGAAGTCTGGAATAAAACAAAGAGGTTCATATATATATATATATATATATATATATATATATATATATATATATATATATATATATATATATATATATATATATATATATATCTGGAATGATCGGAATTTTTTAGGATAAGTCACTTATTAAGAAAAAACAAACAAATAACGGAGGTTTAGAGAAGATGTATAAAATATTTTTATTATTTAAGTAGAGATGCAAATGATAATTTTTTTATGAGGTATACTGAATAAATTCTTTGTGAAGAAGTAAAAGAATTTAAAATATCAAGTTTTTTTACTTTTTATGTATGTTAATAGTAACTGACAACTCAATATTATTAAAAAGCCTTGAAATGAGTTTAAAGTAGAGATGAAAATGATAAGAAGACAGAAATTTATTACTAATATTATGCAGGTGTTTTTCCGAGACCTTCTAAAAGCATTTAAAATATTTATGGAAGTGTTTATAAGAGCAAACTCGTATTTTTAAAAAAAAAAAAAAAAAAAAATAAGTTTATATATAATAACATAAAAAAAGTCCAAAGTCTCCTTCAATAAGAATTTGAAATATTTTTATTGGAAAAATCAATGTCGTCCGAAAAAAATAAAAAATGCTTTACTTTCATTCATAGTTTTTATTTCTGTATTCAGTTTTAAAGTAAAAAAAAATAATATTGATAAAATATGAAATTAAAAACTTGAAATAAAAAATAAATATATATATATATATATATATATATATATATATATATATATATATATATATATATATATATATATATATATATATATATATATATATATATATATCCTTCTAACTATGACAACGAGAAAAATAATAAAAATAATAATAAATACTCTAAGCTCTTACTGATGACTTAAAACAGTAATTACGTTTTTTATATTTGAAAGTTCTCGCTGGTTGAGTGGTTAACGCACTGGAATAACAAATCTCGAGGTCTATGAGCGTAAGATCGAGTCCCTGTTTTTAAATTTTTTTTCCATGTTAAAATAAAAGAAAACTGAAATAAACCAAGTTGTTTTAAGGGAAGGAATTATATTTCATTATAAATATTTTTTAAAAATACATGCTTATATATATATATATATATATATATATATATATATATATATATATATATATATATATATATATATATATATATATATATATATATATAATATAAATATAATAATATATATATATATATATATATATATATATATATATATATATATATATATATATATATATATATATATATATATATATAACTGTAACCATGACAATGAGAAAAAAATAATAATAATAAATACACTAAGTTTTTTTTTTCCGTTCAAAATCATTTATAAATATTTTAGGAAAAGAAAATATTAATGTTAAAAGCTATAAACCCGCTTTCCATCCGTATTGGCCTCGATGGAGTATTGGTAGAGCTTCCGCTAGCAACTGAGATGTTCCCAGTTCGATACCCGTTTCTTGAGTAATTTTTTCCATTCAAAAACTTAAAATATAAAACTTACTTATTTAAAAATTGAATTAAATTATATTAATTAAAATATATATATATATATATATATATATATATATATATATATATATATATATATATATATATATATATATATATATATATATATATATATATATATATATATATATATAATATAAAAAAAAAAAAAAAAAAAAAAAAATAATAATAATAATAATAATAATAATAATAAATGTGTGTGTGTGTGTGT
>SEYY01018903.1:97500-112500 GCA_009176605.1 Armadillidium nasatum | reverse complement strand
TTTCTCAAGATGTTCTGGAAAAATATTAATACATCAAAGTATGAATCAGTTCACATAGAAACGTCATGGAAAGAAAAAATCTTAACGTTTTGCATCAATCAATTAAAGAAAGGTCACCCATTGGAGAATTATCGGGAATTATCGTGAATTGGATTTAACAGTTCTTTATTTAGGAGGCACCTTGGGGGGAGGGAGAGAGAAAGAGAGAGAGAGAGAGAGAGAGAGAGAGAGAGAGAGAGAGAGAGAGAGAGAGAGATTTGTCTTGGTTAACCTGGATCTCTGCATCGGACCCAATGGAAATCGCGAGTCATCTATTCATTAAAAATGGTATTGTTCAAGTCACAGTTCAAAATGACAACTCAAGAAGAAGTTGCAATAAAAAGATTTGCAAGCTTTGCTGTACTGCATTATGCTCCCAATTGGTTTTTAGCTCCATTAGCCAATTCGGCTCCAAGAAGTGACTTAAAGTATCTCCAAGATCTTGAATATTGTGATGATAATGAACTCTGATTAGTAGCTAGTCAAGCACTTAAACGTTACTTGTGGTACCAAGGTGAAGAACTAGTAGCACTTGCGTTTATGCTTAATGAAGTACTAGTTGATATGAAACGCAAGATGGTTGAAGCTCTTAAGACGCCAAGAAGAAAAGGTGTAGACATTCCGGAGAAACGATATATATTGAATGACCGAGATGACACCCTCCATAAAACATTATCGACTTCGTTACATAATTTACCCATTTGTTTTTTTTCAAAAATTCATTTAGGCTCGTCATTTCTCGACATAGATCCACCAGAATGTCACAACAGAAACGACAACAAGAAAGAAATGGAAACAACACAGACACTAAATGTTATCAACGAGATTACTGAAAGCGTTATAGCATTAATTAAAAACTACGATAATCATCTAACAAAAAACGAAGAGCAGATGCAATACATTCTCTAAACCATAGAAAGACAGAGAAAAATTTCCAAGAGTAGCCCAAGAGCAGCTGAAATGGAGTTTGGAAAATAATTAAAAAATCCTCCTTCAGAAAATGTGAATAAATGACAAATATAAAAACATTGTGAAATAAGCCTTTTGTAGAGACCACATTAAAAAAAAAACCATGGCATATATGGTTACCTCATTAGTGGTATGGAAAAACTATATATATTGTTAGAATTCATCAGTGTGTAAACACTATTAAATATTCTTCAATCATGTTAAAAAATTTATCATATACCGTTTTTATGGCATACCTCATAATTTGAGTGGGTGAAACTTAAAATAATTTAAAATAAAATTTTTAAATATTTATATATATATATATATATATATATATATATATATATATATATATATATATATATATATATATATATATATATATATATATATATATATATATATATATAATAATATAATATATATATTCGTACATTATTGGTTTAAAATGTATTATTATTATTATTATTATTATTATTATTATTATTATTATTATTATTATTATTATTATTATTATTATTATTATTTATTATTATTATTATTATTATTATTATTATTATTATTATTATTATTATTATTATTATTATTGTTATTACTAATATTATTAACATTATTATTATTATTATTATTATTATTATTATTATTATTATTATTATTATTATTATTATTATTATTATTATTATTATTATTATTATTATTATTATTATTATTATTATTTTTACTTTTATTGTTATTGTTATTTTCTATTTGCCTTTTTATAAAAATAAAAGAATTTCAGTTAAATGTCAAGAAATATAGAACAAAAATTATCGACCAAGATTCGTTAGTCAAGTGAACATGAGAGACGAGCATCGTTTTCAATACTGATCTCAAAAACAAAACTTTGATATTGTTTTTTTATTCCCAAAATCTACGTCATCATTCACACACACACACACACACACACACACACACACACGCAAAACGAAAAGAAAAGAAAGAAAAGCAACAACAACAACAACAACAACAACAGAATTGTTTTAAGAAATCATTTTTAGTGTTTTTAGTGTCGGTGCTTGAATTTCCAGCAGAAAAAAGTGATAATTTTGATATGGTGTTGAATATCGGTGTTTATTCCCAATATGAAGCAATAGTCAATCCTCATTCTAAAGTGTGTCAGCCGTGATAAAGTTTTAGATCCTTAAATCCTTAAGAGGATAAATGAAATTTTACTTTAAATATATTAGTACTAAAAATGGAAGAAAAAAAAAGGTAATTTCTTACCTATTAAGAGAAAATAACTTTGAATAATCACAATTAGTAATATTGCGCAACTTCGCAATCGTATCGAATATGCATGCGACAAATCAGAAAAAATTAAAGATTTGAATCCTCAATTGAACTGCTCCGCAGAGTCGCATCCTCATTCGTCAAAAATTTAAATTATTATTATTATTATTATTATTATTATTATTATTATTATTATTATTATTATTATTATTATTATTATTATTATTATTTATTATTATTATTATTATTATTATTATTATTATTATTATTATTATTATTATTATTATTATTATTATTATTATTATTATTATTTATTATTATTATTATTATTATTATTATTATTATTATTATTATTATTATTATTATTATTATTATTATTATTATTATTATTATTATTATTATTATTATTATTACTAATTAAATCCACGTCTTCGTCAAATAAATTAGTCGTCAAGTAAAGAAAAATACAATGTAAAATTACAACGAATAAAGAGGTTAATTATTAGGGGGGGGGGGGGGTTGGGTAGGGGGTTGAATTTATTAAATCAAAAAACAAATTTATTTGGAAAGGTTGGAAAATATAGCATTTGAAATAATTACTATTTTTCTCTTCTTTAATGGTATCTATACTATATATATATATATATATATATATATATATATATATATATATATATATATATATATATATATATATATATATATATATATATATATATATATATATATATATATATATATATATATATATATATATATATATATATATATGTGTGTGTGTGTGTGTGTGTGTGTATGTGTATGTGTATGTAGGTCAAAAGCCCATGGACGGGTTCATGGCATTTTAAAGTCTTTATGCTATAAGAAATGGAGAAACTAGAAAATGGAAGTGTGTTATGAATTTGCCATAACTGTACATATTTGAATAAGAGAACCGTTAGGACAACAGTCTGTGCGTTGGGTGAAGATAAATATATATATATATATATATATATATATATATATATATATATATATATATATATATATATATATATATATATATATATATATATATATATATATATAAAGATCTCTTTAAATGAGGAAGTATGAGGCTAAAATGTTCAGAAGGACAGTGTCTGTAATATAAATGGAACAGGGAGAGAAATATAACAGTATGACTAAAAGAAAAAAAATTAGAGAGAGAGCCAGTGAAAATGGAAAAACTGAAGATACAAAAAAACCATTGGTCCACTTTCAAGAATTACTGTGTGATTGGACCACCTCATATTCTATTCTATACGAGCTAACTATGACGAAAGACCTCCTGTAAAGAGGGAAAGCAACCATGGTGGTGTGAGGAAATTGCGAAGAAGCACCAGAACCACTTATCTTCTTAGATGCTTCTTTACTGAGAGATAAAATACAATGCTTCAGAGAAAGATCACCAAAAAAAGAAAATACTAAAAAATATTTAGAAAGTGATAGGTTGGCGTTTTGTATTTCCTAAGATGTTATGTGGAATAGCATTTTAATTAGATTGATAAAGAAATTGAGTTTTTGAATCTTTGAAAACAACCAGGATTCCTCTACCTCTATTAGAAATGAGAGGGAGATAAATGTGAAGAATATATATATATATATATATATATATATATATATATATATATATATATATATATATATATATATATATATATATATATATATATATATATAATATATATATATATTATATAAAGTCAATAATAATAATAATAGGAGAAAAAAAATATTTCTTAATAATACAATAAAGGTCAAAAAGAGTATTGAGTGGATAGAAGAAAACAAGCAAACCTTTTTAATTGAAGACACAAGAACATCATTAGGGTCCAAATGGCCGAACGCGAACAATTCTTTTTTATAGCTTCATCTCTATTTACTGAATTATTGCCATTTGCGCTTCAGCATTACTCGATATATATATATATATATATATATATATATATATATATATATATATATATATATATATATATATATATATATATATATATATATATATATATATATATATATATATATATATATATATATATATATATATATTTGTGTGTTTGTGTTGTAAAGGGAATCGGTACAAATTTTAATCATCCTAGATAAAAATAATGTTTTTGCTTTTAAAAACTGATTTTTTCAGTTGTGTAGCTATTTGCTTAAAAACACACTCGCACATCTAATCTTTTATCTGAAAAAAAATTTATTTCAAAAGAAGAAGAAGAAGAAGAAGAAGAAGAAGAAGAAGAAGAAGAAGAAGAAGAAGAAGAAGAAGAAGAAGAAGAAGAAGAAGAAGAAGAAGAAGAAGAAGAAGAAGAAGAAGAAGAAGAAGAAGAAGAAGAAGAAGAAGAAGAAGAAAGAGAAAAAGAAAAAGAAGAAAAAGAAAAAAAGAAAAAAAGAAAAAAAGAAAAAGAAGAAAAAACAAGAAGAACAAGAAGAACAAGAAGAACAAGAAGAAGAACAAGAAGAAGAAGAAGAAGAAGCGTCTTGATAACCAAAGCAAAAACCAAACAAAATACTGGTATTAGACAAGAGAGAAAACCAAATTTAAAAATTAATCCAGAAACGATTAAAAATAAATTCTCTTTCTAAGCTTTTTGGGTTTGCTATCTTTATCCTTTCTTTAATGAGACTTTATCTAATTTTACTGAGTCTTCTTTTTCTCAAAGCCTCCTGCTTGTAACGAATTTTTCGTAGAACATATTCTAATATATATATATATATATATATATATATATATATATATATATATATATATATATATATATATATATATATATATATATATATATATATATATATATATATATATATATATATATATATATATATATATATATATATATATATATATATATATATATATATATATATATATATATATATATATATATATATATATATATATATATATATATATATATATATATATATATATATATATATATATATATATATATATATATATATATATATATATATATATATATATATATATATATATATATATATATATATATATATATATATATATATATATATATATATATATATATATATATATATATATATATATATATATATATATATATATATATATATATATATATATATATATATATATATATATATATATGTATCAGTGTTCTCTTTCATGCGTGTACAAACTCATGAACGATTGTGTGCGAGTGAGAAAGTAAATGTAAGAAGAGAAACTCCGAATCCGAAGCGAGAAATGAACTCGCAAATTTCATGCCTGTTGGATTTTGGATTTAGATTCATAGTTAAAATAATTGAAACTCTGGGGATTAAGATTTTCGATATCGATTCGATATATTCTTGGCGTCGATATCGCTTATTTCAAGGTTATGATTTGAAAGAAGAGACGATAACGTGGCTCGATTTTAGATTTTCGAAAATTAAACAACTTGAAATCAAAATGCAACATGACGTTTCGCTCACTTCTACAAAGATGCAACCTCAAACAAACCATCATATATATATATATATATATATATATATATATATATATATATATATATATATATATATATATATATATATATATATATATATATATATATATATATATATATATATATATATATATATATATATATATATATATATTGAGACAGAGAGAGAGAGAAAGTCAGAAAGAGAGAGAGAGACAGAGCGAAGAAGAGAGAGAGAGAGAGAGAAAGAAAGAGAATTAAGGAGTTTATGAGTAATAGCAGGGAAGAGAAAGAGAGAGAGAGAGAGAGAGAGAGAGAGAGAGAGAGAGAGAGAGAGAGAGAGAGAGAGAGAGAGAGAGAGAGAGAGAGAGCAGAACGTAATGAGAAAATAGAATGGCTATCGTTTCCGTATTTATATAATGAAAAATGTGATGTTTACTTAAACATAGATTAGCAATTAAGTTTTTTTTTCCAAGTTTATCATTAAAAGAAAATGTAGACAGAAAAAAAAAAAAAAAAGATGGCGACAACATCGCAAAGATAAGTGCTATTACTAATGTAATTAAGAGTGTTAATGAAGTGAAAAAGAACGGTACAGGATCTAATTTACATTAAGATTAAAAGAATTAACAGAGAAGCGTTTTAATCTATTTGTATTAATTATTCAAGTCCTTTTGAATTAATACTCCTCGATATGTTTCATTAAGTATCATATACTTATATATATATATATATATATATATATATATATATATATATATATATATATATATATATATATATATATATATATATATATATATATATATATATATATATATATATATATATATATATATATATATATATATATATATATATATATATATATATATATATATATATATATATATATATATATATATATATATATATATATATATATATATATATATATATATATATATATATATATATATATATATATATATATATGGTGGAAATAAGTAATTCTACATAAGGGAAATATAAAATGGATTATGAGTAAAGGTTTTATTCATATACAGTGGAACTCCAATATTCGTCCCCTCCAGTATTCGTCTTTTCCGATATTCGCCCTGTAATTTTTTTTCCGATATTCGTCGAAAAATCAATATTCGTCCTACCTACGAAAGCCTATAACCTTAAAAATAAAAACTCTTAATAACAATCATTGTTTTTCTCATCCAAAATGTAAATTTCTTTTTAAAATTTTATTTGTGTTTAGCGTTTATGTAGGCCTACACAGTGCGTATTACGTATTATTTATGGCAGTACGCTGTTTAATATGTACTGTAGTTAAATTGTACAGTGTTTGAAATGATTTCGGAGATCGATTCTAGATTGAAATTTTTTTTTTTGTTAAAGAATAGATAGGCAAAATTCGAGGCTGAGAACGAATTTATCCATTTTTAGTTAATTCCTATGGGAAAAAATTATTCGATATTCGTCTTTTTCGATATTCGTCATCCCCTCAGGAACGGATTAATGACGAATATTGGAGTTCCACTGTATTTTGTTCCACATGGTTGCCTATGTGGTCTAATAATTATGTCACCCATATCCCAACACTCACCATCAATGAGGTTAGGCATTGCAAAAGTATCGTACCTTTTGCCGATTACAATTAACCTCTCCAACAATGAGGTTAGGTAATACAACAGTATCGTACTTTTGCGATTACAATTAACTTCTCCAACAATGAGGTTAGGTAATACAACAGTATCGTACTTTTGCGATTACAATTAACCTCTCCAACAATGAGGTTAGGTAATACAACAGTATCGTACTTTTGCGATTACAATTAACCTCTCCAACAATGAGGTTAGGTAATACAACAGTATCGTACTTTTGCGATTACAATTAACCTCTCCAACAATGAGGTTAGGTAATACAACAGTATCCTACCTTTTGCCGATTACAATTAACCTCTCCAACAATGAGGTTAGGTGATACAACAGTATCGTACTTTTGCGATTACAATTAACCTCTCCATTAGTGAGGATAGATATTACAACAGAATGTACTTTTTGTCGATTACAATTAACCTCTACATCAATGAGGTTAGGCATTACAACAGAACCGTACTTTTTTCCGATTTCAATTAACCTCTCTCCATTGACGTAAAAATTTGTCTCATAGGTAAACAAGAGCTTAAATGAAAAGATTGCCTAGTTGATCAATTTCCAGAATTTCATTCATGCCGTCTTCCGTGGCTCGAACGGTAGGGTGATTGACTCACGTGCTTGAAGGCGCCGGTTCGATCCCACTTCGGGATCCTAGGTATATACTACCTAGAAAGTTCCTCTCCTCGAATAGGGCAATGCCCGTGAGATGTGAACTTTTTTATAAAAAAAAAAAAAAAAAAAATCCATCTTGATCGTTTTACAAAGATGTTGTACCTTCGCAATCTATAAGGATGTCCACTGTCTGACTCAAAATACTCCTGATACTCGATCTGCTGAATCACTTTCACATATACTTTTTCGGGGACTCAATGGGAGAACTAGGAGTAACTTACCAGTTGTGCTTCCATCAGTGAATGAACACCTTTGACTTTTTTCCCTTCTATTCTTTTGAAACTTCATAAAAAGCTCTGCTACAGTTCGTTCCTTGCTTTTTTTTGTTAAATTTCACTGCATCCTTGAGACTGCTTCCTGACCCAGCCATCATTTTGATGTCAATTCTTTGCTCTTTCGCCAATGACATCTTTTAAAGTTATCTGAAAAATAAAATATGAAATTATGTTACAAACCCGATGTTTGATTAATTATGAATCATCTTGAATATATATATATATATATATATATATATATATATATATATATATATATATATATATATATATATATATATATATATATATATATATATATATATATATATATATATATATATATATATACTGATCTCTGCATCTTGATTATATAGGAAAAAGACCAGCGAAATAAAAAGCAAAACAAAAGTAGTAATAAGAGCTGTTAAAAATCCTTTGCTCATTTCGTTTCGTCATCAAACATACGAATAAAAGGAAAATAATAATAAAAATCGCATCTCACTCACCACTTTTGAATAGAATTAAGTCCAGGGTTTTTCTTTCATCACTTGCTCTCTTCAATCTTCAATCTTCAATCTTCAATCTTCAATCTAACCCTTGCTATATTACCCTTTCCAATGCATTCGCTGTAACACTAAACACTGCTCGTCTGACCTTTAGTTTAAACTTCCTTCTTTGAGACGATGTGCGACTCTTCTTCCACACAGACTCATTCTTTTTCCTTTCAGCTTTCTAACTCCAAACATAACAGCATTGCTAGGTTTATTCTTTCCTGATCTTAACTAATAAAGTCTGAAGCACATTATTATTTTTCCCTGTTAAATCAGGCACCTTCAAACTCTGTTCAAACTCTGTTTTAAGAGATGTCGACCTTTAATTTGGATTGAATTTCATTTCTCACAACTCTGTAGAGATACATGTATGCTTTTAATCTCTTTTGACCAGGTTATATATATATATATATATATATATATATATATATATATATATATATATATATATATATATATATATATATATATATATATATATATATATATATATATATATATATATATATATATATATATATATATATATATATATATATATATATATATATATATATATATATATATATATATATATATATATATATATATATATATATATATATATATATATATATATATATATATATATATATAGAGGGATAAACAAGAAATAAGGGGAATTTAAAAAGGATTTACCTTATTCAGGTGCGTGGAATGATAGTGTCGTTGCTGCCTACGTCCTTTTAAGGCATTAATCCGAAAATCCCCCCAAAAAAAGGGGAAAAGAAAAACAAATTAGGGGAATTTTCATGGTTTGCAAATAACAAGTCTAAATAAAAATAAGCTTTATTTTATTTACTTAAAATTCTGTATAGCGGCTTATATATATTATATTTATAATAAAATATATTAATATATATATATATATATATATATATATATATATATATATATTATATATATATATATATATATATATATATATATATATATATATATATATATATATATATATATATATATATATATATATATATATATATATATATATATATATATATATATATATATATATATATATATATATATATATATATATATATATATATATATATATATATATATATATATATATATATATATATATATATATAATAATAATAATAAAAAAAAATAAAAAAAAATTTTTAATTATTATTATTATTAGAAGTAGTAGATATTATATATATATATATATATATATATATATATATATATATATATATATATATATATATATATATATATATATATATATATATATATATATATATATATATATATTTCATAGAAAATCATACTTCAAACTTTATTTTCACATGCAGTGTGGATATATATATATATATATATATATATATATATATATATATATATATATATATATATATATATATATATATATATATATATATATATATATATATATATATACAGGACACAAAATCAGTTGGATCGATTCAAAAATGATTTTTTAATCTAACAATTAATTTCTTAACAAAACTCATTTGAATCCTTTTCACAGCCATTTTCACAAGTTTGAAAGCATCTGATAGTCTTTTCCTACTATATAACAATACAATAAATCGCATTTGGGAAAGAACATCAGTAAGACATTCTCATAAAAATGTTCTTTCTCTAAAAAGAAAGTCAAATTTTCATTCACAAATATTTTGGTTATCGTGCATTCACCGTTCTTCTATAAACCTTCTTCACTATATATATATATATATATATATATATATATATATATATATATATATATATATATATATATATATATATATATATATATATATATATATATATATATATATATATATATATTATATATATTAATATAAAGTTATAAAAAACATAAATACTCTATCAAATATTAACATATTAATATATTTATACTATATATATATATATATATATATATATATATATATATATATATATATATATATATATATATATATATATATATATATATATATATATATATATATATATATATATATATATATATATATATATATATATATATATATATATATATATATATATATATATATATATATATATATATATATATATATATATATATATATATATATATATATATATATATATATATATATATATATATATATATATATATATATATATATATATATATATATATATATATATATATATATATATATATATATACAAAACCTTATTTCCATATCTTATGCAAAATAAGAAGGGAAAAAAATATTTCTGTGAATTCGAAAAGTTAAGGAAATTTGAAACAACAGATGGCGCTCGAATCTCATTGTCGGGAAACGAATTTTGCATTTTTTAAATTCTTTATAGTCTTAGATATTTAAATATTAACTTTAATAATAATAATAATAATAATAATAATAATAATAATAATAATAATAATAATAATAATAATAATAATAATAATAATAATAATAATAATAATAATAATAATAATAATAATAATAATAATAATAATAATAATAATAATAATATAATAATAATAATAATAGTAATGATAATAATAATAATAATAATAATAATAATGATATGATGATGATGATGATATGATAATAATAATAATAATAATAATAATAATAATAATAATAATAATAATAATAATAATAATAATAATAATATAATAATAATAATAATAATAATAATAATAATAATAATAATAATAATAATAATAATAATAATAATAATAATAATAATAATAATAATAATAATAATAATAATAATAATAATAATAATAATAATAAAAATAATAGTAATAGTACTAATAATAAAAACAGGATTAAAAAAATATAACGATTCAAATTAATGATTTATTCATCCTTCTCCATTTCCTCTAACTCATTAATACTAAACATTACAATTGTAAGCGGGAGTTGAGTCCACTTTCCAAAAAAGGGAAACTCCTGTCAACCCTATAACTACTGTCCTATTACTTTACATCAGTTCTCGAGAAGTTTTCGAATCTATGTATGAGGATATGAAAATATCTAAATTCTTCTAATCTTATATCTGATCGCCAGGATTTCTTTCGCAAGAATTGCTTTACTGGTGATACTTTTCCTTTCACTTTATTTCTTGATCTTCTCTTCATTATTTCAGTGAATTTACTATTGTACTGCTGGACATTATGACAGTGTTCTTCAGGGTCATATACAAGGCTTCAATTTCTAATCTTTGCAGGTTTTGAAATCTGTACTCCTTCCTGTAACCTCTCTGATTTTCTTCCTATTCTAAGGCTACAATGTGTGACTACAGTTCATCTTCCTTTAAATCTAGCAATAGTGGTGTTCTTCTGGGCTTCAAGATGCTTCCTAAACCAAACACCTTTTCTACCTTTCATTGAGGATCGATCCGTCACTCTTATGTTACCTACCCATTCTCATGCTGACGATTCCATCTCTCAATATTCCTTCCATTTTGAAAGACGTTCTACTCAACAGCATTAGAAGATTCTGGGAGGGTGACCTTATAGTAACTGACCTCTGATCTTTCTTGAATCTCTAACTAATGATGCACAAAAAAGATTGCTGTTTTCAATACCTCAGAATCTCACATCATTCATTTCTCTATAGAACGATCTTTTACACAACTAAAATATCTTCGAAATCACAATTCAAACTTTTGTCTGTAATTGATAATCTTGGGTTTTCTTTACGTGTGATTTTTCATGGAAAGGTTAACTTACTCTAAGTTTTTAGGAGAATATATGTTCTGAGACGTCTTCAAAATTTCTTCATATTCATTCTCGTTGCCAGATCACTATAAGGGTGCTATTCGTCACTGTATGATATCTGATTAATATCTCATGAACCTCTTCTTGAAGATGTGATTTTAAATCCTTTCGCCTTACCAACTCTCCTTAATAAAAAAAACTCATTGTAATCAGTTTCTGTAATTTATACTTATTCATTCTCCTTCTGCCATCCTTATTACGTAATACGCTGTACTACTGGACTTTTTTTTCATGTCCCATAAGTCCTCCTATGAGGAGAGTTGATGTGACCCGCACTTCTACCACATGCTCACACCTTTTCTCTGTGTAGTCTTTGAAACGATACCCTTTGATTTCTTTGTATTGCAGTTTTATTAAAATGTGTGTTGTATTATATATATATATATATATATATATATATATATATATATATATATATATATATATATATATATATATATATATATATATATATATATATATATATATATATATATATATATATATTATTTTTTTTTTTTTTTTTTTTTGACGGGAAAATCTTTTTCTAAAAAATAATTTAAACTATTCGGAAACAATTACAGCGAACCTTTTTTTTATTTAATATATATATATATATATATATATATATATATATATATATATATATATATATATATATATATATATATATATATATATATATATATATATATATATATATATATATATATATATATATATATATATATATTTCAAACTTTCATTCTAGCGAGAAAAGTTAGCTCATTCAATCTGTGCCGAAAAAGGGGGACCCCTCTCAACTCTCTAACAATCTCCTCTATTTCCTTAACCTCCGTTCATTCTAAAGTTTTTGAATTTATCCTTAACAGGAAGGTTTGAAAGACATCTTAATTATTCAAATCTTATCACTGATAGTCAATAAGACTTTCGTAAAGAAAGATTTACTGGTGAGTTTCAATCTCTGATCTCTAACGTTTGGTTCTCATCTTTTTTTTCATTTCTGTGAATCTCTTTCTGTAGCGATAGAAGTATCAAAAACCCTCCATAACTCTGGCACGAGCTTTGATTTCTAAACTTCTCTTGTTTTGAATCTATCTTTCTCTCTCATTTTCTTTCCGATCGTTCTAAAATTGCTATCGTAGAAAGATTAGTTTCATCTTTTAGATATGGTGTTCCTGAGGGTTCTGTCCTATTCTCAATCTTGTCTCTTTTCATTCATGATATTTCCTCTATTACATTATCACCTATCCACTCTTATGTCGACGACTCCATACCTTCTTTACTCCTTTCATTTTGAAGACAATTCCTGCTCGGCATTAGTTAATTAGAGCTAGGAGAGTTGTCCTAGAATAGTTAACACCTGTTCTTTCTCGTATTTTTAAATGAGGCACACAAAACGTGGTTGTTTTCCATGCCTGGCAAACTCAGTTCCTCCATCGTTCTACTCTTATAGACATTTCATACAGCCATGATCTCTTCGTTAAGACACAACTCAAACTTTCGTTTGTCCTTTATATACTCGTGTTTTATTTTATTTTATTTTATTTTATTTTTCTCGTGACCTTTCTAAGAAGAATCACAATACGTCTCTTTTTTTTTTTTTTTTTTTTTTTTAAACAAGCTTCTAAATGACTGGATATTCTGCTGCGAATTAAAAATATTATCACAACACCTCTACGCTACTTGCACTTTATAAGGTTATTCTTCACCCCTGTATGGAATGCGCCTCATGAATCTGAAATACCTTCTCTGATGCAGTTCTACTGGAAAAGATGGAGTCTAGAGCTTTTCTTCAAGTCAATATTTCGGTCCTACTCTCTCTCTTTATATATATATATATATATATATATATATATATATATATATATATATATATATATATATATATATATATATATATATATATATATATATATATATATATACTATATATATATATATATATATATATATATATATATATATATATATATATATATATATATATATATATATATATATATATATATATATATATATATATATATATATATATATATATATATATATATATATATATATATATATATATATATATATATATATATATATATATATATATATATATATATATATATATATATATATATATATATATATATATATATATATATATATATATATACATATATATATATATATATATATATATATATATATATATATATATATATATATATATATATATATATATATATATATATATATATATATTATATATATATATATGGATAATATAAAAGAAATGTGTTATCTGAATTGCAATATCAATTATTATTATTGCTTTGAAACAAATTCACGAGCTGTGAGCAGTTCTTAATTGAATGTCTTTCCCGT
>SEYY01018903.1:80000-82500 GCA_009176605.1 Armadillidium nasatum | reverse complement strand
ATATATATATATATATATATATATATATATATATATATATATATATATATATATATATATATATATATATTATTATATATATATAAGTAATGGTATATCAGAATCCGCACTTTTGAAAATTCAGCATACGCATCCGCATCCGCATCCGCACTTTCGAAAATTCAACATCCGCATCCACATTTTCGAAAATTCAACATACGCATCTGCATCCGCATCCGCATCTGCACTTGGCGAAATTTCTATTTCCGCATTCGCATCCGCATTTGAGAAACAATGACATCCGATCCTAATATACTATATATATATATATATATATATATATATATATATATATATATTATATATATATATATATATATATATATATATATATATATATATATATATATATATATATATATATATATATATATATATATATATATATAATATATATATATATATATTTGGTTAGAAAGTGGGGAAAAGTTTCAAGACTATCGGTAGTACAAGCTTTTGTTGATCGTATATGTAAAAGGTAAAATATTTGCATATATATTAAAATATAGATATAAAAAAAAGTTAGCAATGCCAATATTAATATTATATGTACAAATAGTTTTCGTATAGCGATGGAAATGATTTTGAAATAATTAATAAGAGCGAACGGAAGGGAAGAGACGATGAAGCACAAGCAGAAGAATTTTTAAATTTATATGTTAATTAAGTAACCGATATGGGATAAAGTTTTAATTATACTAAATTATCTTTTTTTCTCTCTTCTCTCTCTCTCTCTCTCTCTCTCTCTCTCTCTCTCATTTTCTCCCTCAAATCGTTTGACTTTTTTTCCTTTCTAAACTGCTTTCCTTTATGACTTTAAGGATTTTATATAGTTTTCTTTTTTTTCTTTCATTATAATTATTTATTCGGTATTTTCATTTTCTTTATTAATTCTCGTTGTCTCTTAATTTCTACCTTTGTTTATGATATTTTAGCTGTCAAGAATTCCTTGTCATTATACATATGTATATATATTTATAGCATATCTAGGTTGGGTAATAAAGAAGGTAAGGGATGAAGTGCATGTCCTGGATGGAGAAATTATGGCTTATGCAGATGACTTAGCATGTTGGAGCCAAAACCGAGAGAGATTAAGAAAGGTGATAGAGGGCTTTGCTGAAAAGTTAAGGGAGACAGGTCTAAGTATAAGTGTAGAGAAGATAGAACTGTTAATAGTAAGTATAGAGAAGGAAATAGAGGAATTTATGTTGGAGGTAGATGGTGAGGAGGTGAGGATATTGGAGAGGTGTGAATATTGGGGGGAGTATTCACAAAGTAAGGAAGAAACATGCACGATATTACCAACAAGATGGAGAAATAAGGAAAGAGTGGTATGGGCGTTGTATCCGATTTTGGCTAACAGGATGATGGATTTGGAGGTAAAAAGAGATAATTTTTTTAAAGTATTCTGACCCCAATCTTGTTATATGGGGGCAGAGAGCTGGTGTACAACAGCAAGAGAAGAAAGTAGAATTCAAGCAACAGAGATGAGAGTATTACGATTGATGGTGGGAAGGACCAGGAGAGAGAAGGTAAGAATTAGAGAAAATATAGAAGTAATGTCAATGCTTAACAAGATGGATGCAGCAAGATTGAGATGGTTGGGACATGTGTAGAGGATGCCGGAAGGGAGGGTGGCCAGAGAGAGGTGGGAGTGGACGCCGAGGGAGAGAAAGCGGAGAGCAAAACCCAGGAAGATGGATGGAGTCGGTTGAAAGCTCATTATAACGACATCACCTGCCTGCGATGGAACAACTTGTGGGAGATGGAATTTTGGACGACTGGCCAAGATAGAGACGAGTCCTTGCCCTGCTGACAGGCTCTTAGAGCCTTACTAGGGGCGGATATATATATATATATATATATATATATATATATATATATATATATATATATATATATATATATATATATATATATATATATATATATATATATATATATATATATATATATATATATATATATATAAAGGCTAATATTGCAAACATAATTATAATTATCGAAAGTTCAATTCAGGTAATTATCAAGTTTATAAATAAATAATAAATAAATCAAATAATAAAAATAATAATAATAATAATAATAATAATAATAATAATAATAATAATAATAATAATATATATAATAATTATAATAATAATAATAGCCCTATTCAGCTTTATTTTAATATCAGTTGAATTTTCTCTTCCAATTTTCGAAAGGATTTTTTTTTTTTTTTGCGCTGACCGGTTTCGTCCGCTAACTTCGAAAATCATCAGAATTTCGATGCTAGAAGATAAATGATTCATTTTAAAATGTTAAGCCAAAAGTTAATTAAGATTTTAAATTTTGAAATATTAATAATAAAGTAGATATTAGTTTTTGAGTTTCACATGACGAGTTTCGAATTTAAAATGATACAGTAAGCTCTGGTATGTCCCATCTGCTAATCAATCAGTCGCTCAACCAATAAATGAAG
>SEYY01018903.1:72500-75000 GCA_009176605.1 Armadillidium nasatum | reverse complement strand
CTTCTTCTCCTCCTCCTCATGGAAAGGATTCAAATAAGCCAAACCGACTTAAAAACCTTTGTCATCATTCCTAACCGCAATGTTGATTAACATGAGCCTAACTTGCTTCTTTGTAAAACGACGATGACTCATCTTAAGCCTAATCGTTTCATTTGCTCATTAAAATAAACAATATATTTTGGAATTCCCATTGAAAAAAAAAAATAACCCCAAAAACTGAAAGTCCCGACGAAATCTGACTCATACTCGATTCTGACTTCGAGTCAGCATCCATGAAAATAAATATCATATTCAAACTCTACGGGAAAAATACCACTAATTGATAAACATTATTAAAATCCGGCACAAACTCCTACACCGACTCCGGATCCAATTTTAGCTCAATATAAACTTCACAATCAAACTTTGGAAGGAAAAAATATCCCTAAAAATTGGAAACCCCATTGAAATACGATTAAATTTAAAATTGTTGCAATGTTGCAAACTAATATGCTTGCAACACTGCAACATGACTATTCATTTAACTATTTAGGCACCTTTTTAGCCTCAGCTACTTTCTTTATATATTATATATAATATTTTAATCTATATATATATAGCTATTTTTAGTGATTTTTATCAATGTTGCAAGTTTCCAACATCACAACAGTTAACCCTTTAGGCCCTTTTAACCCTTCAGGGACCTTCCTGGCTTTGCAATACTGACCTAAAGGTCAATATTCCTGGTGGGGGAGGAGGTTTTTGCAATATTGATAGTCAAAAAGCTCTGATTGCTTGCAACATTGAAATATTGCATTGCATTGCATGTATTTGGTAATATATATATATATATATATATATATTATATATATATTATATATATATATATATATATATATATATATATATATATATATATATATATATATATATATATATATATATATATATATATATATATATATATATATATATATATATATATATATATATATATATATATATATATATATATATATATATATATATATATATATATATATATATATTATATATATATTATTATATATATATATATTATATATATATATATATATATATATATATATATATATATATATATATATATATATATATATATATATATATATATATATATATATATATATATATATATATATATATATATATATATATATATATATATATATATATATATATATATATATAATGATTATACTTTAATAATATCTAATCATAGGTTAATATAAATAAACTACCACAGAGCAAATAAATAAAATAAAAAAAAAAAAAAAAAAAAAAAAAAAAAAAAAAAAAAAAAAAAAAAAAAAAAAAAAAAAAAAAAAAAAATAAAAATTATAAAAAATTATAAAAAAAAAGTCAAAAGTAAATTTAAAAACATTTCCCAAAAATGAGTCTGAAAATGTCGTAATATTTTTCACTTAGAATTAAATTTTTATTTTTATTTTATTCTCTCTCTCTCTCTCTCTCTCTCTCTCTCTCTCTCTCTCTCTCTCTCTCTCTCTCTCTTTTACTCTGTATCTCAAATATTAGCTTCTCTCTCTCACACACAAGCACACATACAAACCCACACTCACAGGTTTATATTATTCCTCTTTTTACATTCAGACTCTCTCTCTCTCTCTCTCTCTCTCTCTCTCTCTCTCTCTCTCTCTCTCTCTCTCTCTCTCTCTCTCTCTCTCTCTCTCACCTATTCTATTCACCGAATATCGTGAATATACCGTAGGCCCATTATTTAATTATTTTATTATTTTTTTATTATTTATTTATTTACTTAAGTATTTCTTTCAATTTTGTTTTCGCTCTTAATCTTCTTGACGATTTTCTTTATTTATATTTGAGGTTTTATTACGTTAAATAAGGAGTGTTGAATATTTCTGACTCTCTGCAGGAAACATTTTTTCTGTTTCTGCAGATGAATATAACATAGACTGCAGTGTTGACTCCTAAGACTTAAATATTAGGCAATGAATTTAGTTCGTAGTAGTAAAATATTACAAATTGTTTGAAACTTTGTATGGAAATATGTTAAATTTTATGTACGCTTATTTTAGTTCGTAATTATATGTTAACTTTTGTTATATATATATATATATATATATATATATATATATATATATATATATATATATATATATATATATATATATATATATATATATATATATATATATTTCGCGCTGCATTTATTCACACTCAATATTTGTCTTTAATTCACTCCTAGCATTGATATAGCTGTCATAAATATTATTATTATTATTAAATTATTATTCTTATTATTATCTATTATTATTATTATTATTATTATTATTATTATTATTATTATTATTATTTATTATTATTATTATTATTATTATTATTATTATTATTATTATTTATTATTATTATTATTATTATTATTATTATTATTATTATTATTATTATTATTATTATTATTATATATTATTATTATTATTATTATTATTATTATTATTTTTAT
>SEYY01018903.1:12500-15000 GCA_009176605.1 Armadillidium nasatum | reverse complement strand
ATTTTCAAAATTAATTTCAAACTGCTTCACTTAATTTTTTACATTATTATTATTATATAAAATTTTCAACATTTTTAAATTAAATTTTCAAAAATAAATACACTTAATTTATACTAATAACTTGTTAAAAATAATTAAATTATTAAAATTCCAATAGAGCCCAGTGGTTAGATTTTTATAACTGACGTAGAAGAATGAGGACTGAAAGTTTTAGAGGGGAAACTATATAATATATATATATATATATATATATATAATATATATATATATATATATATATATATATATATATATATATATATATATATATATATATATATATATATTAACGGTCTCCTTTTTCATTCATTTATGCAAAGTTCGCGGCCTTTTGTCTGATATAAACTTTGTCGAACAGCACCTTTCCTCTCCTAGACCTCATCTCCTGTTCTTAAAAATCTGACAGTAAACCCTACTCTGTTGCCTCTTACTATCTCTATCATAAATTTTCAGCTAAAGGCAGGTATTACTCATATGGGTATTTCGATGTTGTCTACTCTCGTGCATCTAATTCTGAGTCTTCGGAATTTCCTACTTTATATCTTAAGCTCTCTTGCAATTCTACAACTATCTTCATTTGTTCTGTTATTTTATTACCTGATTATGCTGTCTATAAAAATTACTTCGATTATCTAAACTCTAAATTAGAGCACATTCTTCTTTTCCTCCTTTCTCTGAAATAATCATTTTAGGGTATGTCAATGCTCATCACAGCCAGTGGTTTTCATGTTGTTCTCATGATCCAGCAGTTGAACTCCCCTACCACCTTTATATTCACAACGATCTTGAGCAGTTGGTGCAACAATCTACTCGTATCCTTGATCTTCTTGGTGGTGAACCTAACATCCACGATCTTTTCTTGACTTCTTATCCTTCCTCTTGCACTGTTAAGCTCTTTCCTCATCTGGGTTCATCCAATCTCCTTCTTACCTCTGTTTCTTGTTCTGTCTCTTCAAGTCTTCCACAAGAAAGGACCCCACTTTCTGAGAGGAGATGTTTCTGGCACTTCAGTGCTGCAAACTGGTCTGACTTTTAGTTGTACTTCTCTGATTTACTGTGGAATGATTACTGATTTCGTGGGAGGGATCCATCGGAATGTGCAGAGCCCGTAACAGAGGTTGTTTTGTCCGACATGGAGGCGTAGACTATATTCTATATTCCTTCCTTTCAACCACCTAACACACCTTGGTTTAACTCTACTTGTTCTTGTGCTATTCGCTACAGGGATGCTGTTTTCAAGGGTTTATATCGTCTTCAAGCTCCAGAAATTTAGACGTCTTATATTTCATCCCGAAATCGTGCAAAATCTATTCTCCGTAACACCACCAAAAGCTAATTTTTCCGTCGTATATGCAATAATCATTCTAATTCCACTTCCTCAAGCCCTTTCAGGCATTTTTCAAACAATGTCAACTCTAATTTTGCTTCTTCCTCTTTCCTTCCTCTTGTATGTTTTGACGGCACAACCGCAGTTTTGCCTTCCTCTAAAACTGAACTCTTTGTTCAAAGTTTTGCCTCTAATTCCATTTTAAGCGATTTCAGAGCTTTTAATTCTCCTTCAATATCCCCAACTTATTTATGCCTTATATTGTAATTTCTTCTAAAAATGTTATTTCTGCTCTCTCTGAACTTAACACTAAGAAGGAATGCGGTTTTGATGGTGTCCCCTTCTTGATCTCAAGAATTGTCCTTCTGAAGCTGTATTCTTCCCTTGGTAAAATATTTCGTCTCTGTCTTTATTCTTCGACTTTCCCTTCTTACTGGAAACGTGCCCTTATTCAGCCTGTGCAGAGGTAAGTGAACCCCTCTCAACCCTTTAACTAACGTCCTATTTCTTAAGCATTTGTTCTTTTTAAAGTTTTTGAATTTATCCTTAATTGATAGGAAGATCTTGAAACATCTCAATTTTTGTGATCTTATCTATTCATTTCGGTGGACTTCTCTCTGATATCCTTTCATATCTATTGCAGCTGTTGTAGACGGACACGATTCTTCCTTTTAAACCTATAAAAAAGAGTCCTTTAGGGATCCTTCCTATATCCAACTCTTATCCTACTTACTCATCACCTATCCACTCCTTTGTCGATGACTCCATTCTCCATTACTCCTTTCAGCTTGAAACATGTTAACCCCAACAGAAGTCAATTGATGCAAGGAGGTGGCCTTGGAACAACAAATCTCTGATTTTTCTCGTACTTCAAATTGAGGCAGATAAAATATGTATTAAAAACTCATTCCTTCATCTCTCTACTTAACACAACTTTGCACACAACTTTGACATTTTTGAAAACAACTCAAACCTTCATCTGTCCTTAATATTCCCGGTGTTTCTTTTTATTTTGATTTTTTTTGTAAGGATCTCATACATTATTTCTCTTTCTAAAGAAGCTTCTAATAGGTTGGGTGTTCTGAAGTATCTTGGGAATTTCTTCACAGCATCACAGTTGCTTACTCTTTATGG
>SEYY01018903.1:0-2500 GCA_009176605.1 Armadillidium nasatum | reverse complement strand
TGTAAAGGATCAATTAACAAATTATTTGTTTTTCACTTATTTTTTTTTTAACGTTATTATTATTAAAGTTTTATAAAATCACATTGAAATAACATACAAAATTTTATCTATCTAAAGCAGAAAACATTGTTTTACAATATATTTAAATATTACATATTAAAATTGAAATTTTTAACATAAATATTTTTTTATTGTAAATATAATATAATATAATATAAAATAAATATAATTTACATTTTATAATAGTTTTTTAAAATGGTTATACCTTCGAGGTTTCCTGGGAAAGCTAGTTTTTAAGCTCGAAAATGACATAAAAATGGCGCTAAAACGTACATTAAGAATTTGATATAGTAATACATATAATTTACATTATATTTTAAATGTTTTTCTTTTTAAATTAATAGATTATACCTTTATACATAAATAATAATTATTTTTATAACAAAAAGAAGCTTTATTTTTATTTATTACTTGATTTTAACTGCTTTTTAAAAACATAACATTATACACAAGTTATTTTTTAAATAATAATTTTTTACAGAAAACGGTTTTTTATATTTTTTGGATAACTATTTCAAACGACACATATATATATATATATATAATATATATATTATATATATATATATTATATATATATATATATATATATATATATATATATATATATATATATATATATATATGGAGTTTGTATGTGTGCAAGTTAAAGGAGGTTGAAAAATAGTAAAAAGAGTTATTCCAGACTTTACCGGTAGTTACCTATAAAATTAGGCATTTCGGTTAAATTTGGAGTCAAAGAATTTTCCAGAGAAAGTATAAGACTATGTAGAAAAGCGTGTTTCACGAGCCTTCCTCAGTGGAGGAGGAATGCGATGTGAGAGTTCAGAAAAGCAATATCAGTTCTAATAGCGATAGTATAGATAGAGTGACGAAAGAAATTGACTGTCAGAAAGAGATTGAAGAGAGTTAGTGAGGGGCGAAAGAGTTTATAGAAGAGAATCCATAGACTCCATCTTTTCGAGATCTGCATCAGTGGAGGACCAAAAGAAAGGAAGAAAGAGATTATAGACGAGAATCTATAGACTCCATCTTTTCGAGATCTGTAATTAGTGGAGGACCAAAAGAAAGGAAGAAAGAGATTATAGACGAGAATCTATAGACTACATCTTTTCGAGATCTGTAATTAGTGGAGGACCAAAAGTATGGTCGAAAGAGTTTATAGAAGAGAATCTATAGACTCCACCTTTTCGAGATCTGTATAAGTGGAGGACCAAAAGTCAGAGATTATGGAAAGAAGATTAACAATTGAGCGCTCTTTACTAATGCCATGGTGAAGATCAGAGATAAAATTAGAAGAATTGAGACGTTTCCAAATCTTCCTAGATAGATTCGAAAACTTTTGAAATCATTTAAGCAAAAGAAATATTACGTTTGTTTGAGATTGGAGAGGCCCCCCTCCCCCTTTTTTGGCACTGGCTGAATGAGTGCACCTTTCATGCAAAATGGGAATGTTGAAATAGAAATATAAAGAAAAAAATATTTTACCATTGAAAGGTGGAAGCCCGGAAACACAAGCTTTGAGATCCACATAAAGAATACCAACAGGACCATGTCCCTTCTTAGTATTAAGCTCAGAGAGAACATAAATAACATTTTTAGAAGAAATTACAATATTAGGAATTAGTGAGCTGGTTGGGGTTGAAGGAGGAGGAATAGCTTCGGAGTCTCCTAAATTCGAATTAAAATTTGAGCTAAGATTTACGCTTTAGAAGATATCAAACAGAAATTGAATCCTCAGAAGATACTAGATGAGGGAAAGAGAAAGATCAAATTGAGAGCTAATATTTTTTTACAAAATGCCAGAAAGGACCCAAGAAAAAAGGAACCTGATCACAAAGATTACTGCTTTTACGAAGGTAAAATGAGTTTATAGTGTTAAAGAATATAAATTTTATGCATAAGTGTGTGGAGTTTGAAGAATATATAATATTATAATATATATATATATAATATATATATATATATATATATATATATATATATATATATATATATATATATATATAATATATATAACAAATGATTATTGTTTGGGACTAGGAACAATGAATATTTAACAGAGAAGATAATCTTTTTCATTTTCATTTTAAATTCACTTCCGTGGAGAAAATGTTTTTATTTCCTTTTCCGGAATAAAAATCTCCCTTTTTTTTTTTTTGTTTAAATTACCGACGACTCTTTCTTTTTTTTTTAATTTCTTTATTAAATAATTTTGGTCCTTTTGTAAGAAGGACAAAAGAGTCATTGTCGGATGGCGGGGAAACTTTTTTTCAAATGGAAATTAATGGTTTCATTCTGAGTACTCATAATAACATAGATATACTTTATGGTTTTACGTAATTAAAAATAATAAATTTTAGTAATTATTATGGTAATAATAATAGTAATGATAATAATTAAAATGATAATAATAATAATAATAATGATAATAATAATA
>SEYY01018902.1:7500-25000 GCA_009176605.1 Armadillidium nasatum | reverse complement strand
ATAAGGAGGTAATGAGAATCTCAGAATATGAAGAAAATGAACAACCCAGAATAAGGAAAATGGTAATTTACAGTAAGGAGAGTGAGTAACTCAGAATATGAAAGACATGAACAACCCAAAATAAGGAGATGAGTAACCCACAATAAGAAAGAAATGAGTAACTCAGAATAAGAAGGAAATGACCGACCCAGAAAAAGGAAATGGGGAACACAGAATAAAAATGAAAAGAAAGTGAAGATTTACCATCTCTACTCTGGAGGAAAACTAAATATAAGAACATAGGAAACTAAACAGTTACAATCCACATGGATTTGTCACTAAATTGTTCAAGTAAAAGAAAAAATAAATATAAAATATATATATATATATATATATATATATATATATATATATATATAATATATATATAATATTTTATTATATATTATATATATATAATTATATATATATATATTTGAGTAATGCTAGTGATGCATATACTATTTCCGTCATCTTATAAATCTAAACCACGAAAAAACAAATTTATTCATGTAGAATAACAAAATTGTAACTTCCAACGTGCATGGGAAGATCCACCACTCTGACTCTTTCAGGAAACAAACGTGTCTTCCTCTAAAACATGTTTATAATTTTAAATATTTATCAGATTTCTTACCTTCCAAGGAGTAAAAACATGGTTAACTGCTGGGAATAAAAACCCATGGTTACCTAAGATGAAAAATCATTTTAACTGTTGGAATAAAAACCCATGATTAACTGTTTGTGATGAAAAACCATTGGTAACTGTTGGAATGAAAACCCATGGTTAATTGCTGGGAAAAAATACCCATGGTTAACTGTTTACGATAAAAATTCATGGTAAGTGTTGGAATAAAAACCCATGATGTAATTGCTTGAAATAAAAACCCGTGGCTAACTGTTTGAGATAAAAATCCATGGTCAATTGTTTGTGATGAAAAACCATGGTAACTGTTGGAAAATCCATGGTTAATTGCTGGAAGAAAATAACCATGGTTTAACTGTTTACGATAATAATTCATGGTAAGTGTTGGAATAAAAACCCATGGTTAACTCTTTTGCATCAAAACACATCGTTAACTGTTAGGAATAAAACGCATGGTTAATTGCGGGGGGAAAAAATACCCATGGTTAGTTAATTAATTATTTGAGATAAAAATCCAGAGTAAGTGGTGGATTAAAAAACCGTGGTCAACTGTTTGGGACGAAAAAACCATGGTAACTGTTGGAATTAAAAAATCCATGATTAACTTGTTGAAAAAAATACCTATGATTCATTGTTTGATAAAAATCCAAGGTAAGTGTTGGAATAAAAACTAGGTTAACTGTTTCGGATGAAAAAACATGGTAACCCACGGTTATCTGCTTTGAAGAAAAAACCCATGGTTAACTGTTTTGGATAAAAATTAATGGTAAGTGTTGGCAATAAATATCCATGGTTAATTCTTTTGGATCAAAACCCATGTTTAACTGTTAAGACTAAAAGCTCATGGTTAATTGCTGGGAAAAATACCCATGGTTGTTTGAGATAAAAATCCATGGTAAGTGTTGGAATAAAAATCCATGGATAACTGTTTGGGATGAAATATCATGGTAAATGTTGGAATAAAAAACATATTTAATTGCTTATAAAAATACACATGGTTAATTGTTTGAGATAAAAATCCATGGTAACGGTTGGGAAAAACTCATGGTTAACTGTTTTGGAACAAAACTCATGGTTAACTATTAGGAGTAAAGACGCATGATTAACTGATGGGAAAAAATACCCATGGTTAATTGTTTGAGATAAAAATCCATGGTAAGTGTTAAAAAAATCCATGGTTAACTGTGGTGGGAATAACGACAGCACCATGAATAATTATTTTATACCAAGTTAGGTTAAACTTTGGTCAGGTCAACAAAATATAATAGACCTACAGAGGCTGATAAAATTATGATAATTTTTGTTAGAATATGTTCAAATTTTCATAACGTATAAATGGAATTTATTTTTAAATCTGAGGAGCAACGAAAGTTTTTGGTCTAATTCTTTATTTCAATATATATATATATTTTTTTATTATTATATATATATATATATATATATATATATATATATATATATATTATATATATATATATATATAATAATATTTTACTTATTATATTATCTGTCAAAAAAAAGAGGTAACAGACCTATTTGATTACGTAGGTATTCAAGGCCAATTGAGGTTAATTATATATATATTATATATATATATATATATATATATATATATATATATATATATAATATATATATATATATATATATATATATATATAATATTATATATATATATAATATATATATATATGAGTGCCTATGCTCCCACAACCTTTCCCCTTCTTCACATGTATCCTTCAAATTTACAAGCGCATTCACCTACATTACCTATTAAATAAATCAAAAAAATGGCGAAACACAAATCTGCCTCGGAGAATCCAAGAGGGGCGGATTCCAAATATAGCCCTTCATCCACTCCTTCCCCCATCACCACTTGGGAGTTGGTTGCCTCCGGTGATGGGGTTGCCCCGGTGCACGGTTTTCTTTTTTCATTAATTTCTGCAACATTCGAAGTCTTTTGTCTAGTCTCCACTTTGTCGAACACCACCTCTCTTCTTCTAGACCTCATCTCTTGTTCTTAGCTGAAACTCAGGTTTCTGAGTGCTCTGACAGCAAACCGTATTCTATTTTCCCATACTGTCTCCATCTTCAATTTTCAGTCAAAGGCGGATGTTGCGTATACATGCGCAACGATGTTGTCTGTTCTTGTGTCTCTAATTTAGAGTCTTCTGAATTCTCCACTTTATGGCTTAAACTTTCTTGCAACTCTACAATTAAATACATTTGCTCTCTCTACTTATTTAACTCTACAGACTATCCAAAATTCTTCGACTGTCTTAACTCCAAAATAGAGCACATTCTTTCTTCTTCTCCTTTCTCCGAAATCATCATTTTAGGTGATTTTAATGTTCACCACCGCCAGTGGCATTCATCTAGTTCTCATGATCCACCTGGTGAACTCGCCTACCAATTTTCTATCTAGAACAACCTTGAGCAGTTGATGCAACTCCTTACCCGTATCCTGATCGTCTTCGTGATGAACTCAACATACTTGATCTTTTCTTAACCTCTTATCCTTCTCCTTATACTGTTAAACTCTTTCCTCCTCTGGGTTCATTCGATCACCTTCTTATCTCTGTATCCTGTTCTGTCTCTTCAAGTCTTCCGCAAGAACGGCCCCTGACTTCGGCGAGGAGACGTTTCTGGCATTTCGGTGCCACTAACTGGTCTGATTTGCGGTTGTGCTTAATGATTACTGTTTCTGTGGGAGGGGTCCCTCTAAGTGTGCAAACTGAGGTGATTCTCTCTGGCATGGAGGCGTTCATTCCATTTTCTTTCACTTCTATTAAACCTAACAAACCTTGGCTAACTCTGTTTGTTCTCGTTCTATCCGCCACAGGGATGCTGCCTTCAAGGACTAAAGTCGTCTTCAAACTCCAGAAACTCACGCAACTTATATTTTGCAAAATCTCTCCTTCGTAACACTAAAAATTCTTTTCTTCGTAAAAAATGCAATAATCTTTCTGGTTCCTCTTCCTCTCGCCCTTTCTGGCAGTTTGAAAAAATGTCAACTCAAACTTTGCTTCTTCCTCTTACCCTCCTCTAGTATCTTCTGACGGTTCAACTGCCGTTTTGCCTTCCTCTAAAGCTGAACTCTTCGCTCAAACTTTTGCTTCTAATACAACTTTAGAAGATTCCGGAGCTGTTCCTACTTCTTCTACCCCCCTCCAACTCATTTATGCCTAAAATTGTAATTTCTTCTAAAGACGTCATTTCTGCTCTCTCTAAGAAGTCGTACGGTCCTGATGGTATCCCTGAAATTGGTGGAAATTTCAAAACTTGTGCTTCTGACCCTGCCTTGGTAAACTATCGTCTTTGTCTTTCTACTTCAGCTTTCCCTCCTTACTGGAAACGTGAACTCATTCAGCCTGTTCCGAAGAAGGGGAATACCTTCTCAACCTTCTAACCATCGTCCCATTTCTTTAGCCTCCTTTCTTTCTAAAGTTTTCGAAACTATCCTTATCAGGAAGAATCGGAAACATCTCAATTCTTCTAATCTTATCTCTGATCGCCAGTATGGTTTTCGTAAGAAACGCTCTACTGGTGATCTTCTTTCCCTTCTCTCTGACTCTTGGTCCTCCGTTCTTCGGCATTTCGGTGAATCTTTTGCTATCGCGCTGGACATATAGAAAGCTTTCAATAGAGTCTGACACAAAGCTCTGATTTCCAAACTTCTCTCTTTCGGAATCTATCTCTCTCTCTGTGGCCTTCTCTTTGATTTCCTTTCTGGTCGTTCTATAGCAGGTGTTGTAGACGGCAACCGTTTATCCTATAAATATAGCCCTATAAATATAGGATCTGTCCTATCTCCAAAACTTTTCGGCTTTTCATTAATGACCTTCTCTCTATTACTTCATATCCTATCCACTCATATGCCGATGACTCTACCATTCATTACTCTTTTCAGTTTGAAAGGTACCCCTCCCAATAACAGTTAACAGACGCAAAGAGGGTGGCCTTGGAGTAACTAACCTCTGATCTATCTCGCATTTGAAACTGGAGCAGAGAAAACATTATCGTTTTCAATGTCTCAAAAACTCAATTCCTCCATCTGTCTACTCAACACAATCTTCTACACAACTATGATATCTTCTTAGAAAACACACAACTCAAGCCTACATCTCCTTAATATTCTTTGTGTTTCTTTTTCTCGTGATCTTTCTTGGAAATATCACATTACTTCTTTTCTAAACAAGCTTCTAAGATGGGGTTTTCTGAGGCGCCATCAGAACTTCTTCACACCACCCCAGTTGCTTGCTCTTTATAGGGTTGTTGTCAGCCCCTGTATGGACCCTGTATGGAATACGTCTCATACATCTGGGGTGGTTCCACCCATATGCTCTCCTTGAAAAAGGGGAGTTTAGGGCTTTTCGTCTTATCAACTCTCATTAATTCTCTACATTCTCTTTCTGTCCGTCGAATTGTTGCGTCACTTTCTCTATACTATTGCTATTACAACGGACTCTGCTCTTCCGAACACTCTCGTGGCGTACCTCATCCTTTGAGAAGAGCTCGTGCGACACGTCTTTCTACACATTCGCATCCTTTCTCTGTCTAACTCTCTGACTTCTGGTAAAGTCTGGAACACACTCCCTTCATCTATTTTCCCAATTTCCTATGACTTACACACCTTCAAACGCAGTGTCTCGGGACACGTCGGCCTTTAGTCTAACTACGATCCCGATTTACTCCTTTCTCTGGTGGAAATTTGGTAGACCTCTGGCCTTTGCCCACCAGAGGTAAAATATATATATATATATATATATATATATATATATATATATATATATATATATATATATATATATATATATATATATATATATATATATATATATATATATATATATATATATATATATATATATATATATATATATATATATATATATATATATATAACTTTTTGGATCTTGTGAATTTTATCCAAAATCTACATTTAAAAAAAAAAAAATTTATTACACATCTATCTGTTTTTAATTATTACTTCTATTTTTTCTTTCTTTATTTATGTATACAAATATTTAATTCTTCTCTTTTACTCTTCTTTTTTAAATTATTTTTATTCCTCCTAATTTAGTTTTGTTACTAAAGTTGTTCCTCTTTATTTTTAATTTTGTGACATCTATTGAAACCTAAAACTCTTATTCGGAGAATTGTTCTATTAGTCTTTATGATCTTCATAATTATCTCAGGATGTTATGAACCGAACAATACTGCCGCTACTGGGAGCATATCTATTACTAATGGTCTCAGGAGATCAAAAAAGCAAGTTGAACAACACTGTCGTTACAAGTATCAAATCGCTTTCCAATAATCTCAGATCAAGAAGCAACTTGAGTAATACTGACGTTATAGGTAGGTGATAAATTGTTTTCCATCAAGATAAGATCAACGAATAACTCGAGTAATACCCACGTTACAAATTGCAAATCGTTTTCCAATAATTCCAGATCTAACAATTTGAGTAAATCTGACGTCATAGGTCACAAATTCTTTTCCAATAATCTAAGATCAACGAACAACTTGGCCAATACTGACATTACAGGTAGCAAATCTTTTTTCCAATAATCTCAGATTAACAACTTGAGCAATATTGACGATACAGGTAGTAGTTTACCAAATGGATACAGAAAAATATCTTAGAACAATGAACCATTGAAGACGTTTCCCTAAAACAAAAAAAAAAATAAGATGCTAAAGAAACATAAACATCAATATACCATTGCTAGAACAGCTCAATAAAGCCGACTTAAAATAGGTTGACACTAATTATTGACTGTGACTGTATAAAAAACCTGTCGAAAATTCACTGGTGTATGAGCATACTGGCAAATTATCAATATACATCTTATCGGAACAACACTACTGACAATATACAATTAAATTCTGTATCATGTCAATACTAAAAAGGTACTTAAAACTTATTGATTGAGTGATTGGGTGAGATGGAAAAATGTAATGAACTGATCAAAGAAACAACGATCTGATTTGGTCTACTAATCTACTAAGTAATCTGAACAAAAAAAAAGGAGTTAATTATATTAATTCAAATTTACATGACTTCGTTATGAGGATACAGTCAACAAGAACATAAAAAAACTTAAGCAATACAGAACTGGCCTAAATGTAGAGAGGTCACTTTAAAATAAAAATTACCAAAGTTTTTTTTCTCAATTAATGATATATTCCACTTTTAGTAGTTTCAGAATATCATCTACGAGTTTTGCTAGATTTACCCTAATTAAAGGTGGTGAAACAAATGTTAAAATGAACAAGATGCTTTTTCCATATTTGGCAGAAATTGGCTTCTTCACCCTAAAAATTTATTCTTCAGTGGCAATTTTTAAGGTACAATTACCTGTGATCAGAGATAATAACAAAACAAAGAGTTGGAATCGGTTGCAAGGGTGTTCCAAAAGTCTTCAGGGAAAGAATCAGCCACAGTAACGGAAAGTCAAAAGTTAACTTTGGTCTTCCAGTATAAAATAATAATAATCATGATAATAATAACGATAATAATAAGTGATGATTATAAGAGTAATAAAATAAAAATAATAGTAATTCAATGGTTGTTAAAATAAAATTAATATAGCATTTATTATTTACATTATTTACAGATTTATACATACAAATGTATATATATATTATACAGAATGTGTAATATTTACTATATATATATATATATATATATATATATATATATATATATATATATATATATATATATATATATATATATATATATATATATATATATATATATATATATATATATATATATATTATATATATATATATATATATATATATATATATATATATATATATATATATAATAATGACTAAATATTTATTTGCACTTAAATTTTTTGTTTGAACAAAAAACAAATAACATTTAATTCTTATTTCATTTTCACATTATGTTATAATATATAATATTATATATATATATATATATATATATATATATATATATATATATATATATATATATATATATATATATATATATATATATATATATATATATATATATATATATATAAATATATTAAAAAAAAAATGTTTTAGATTTAAAAATAATTATAATTATAATATAATAATAATAAATAATAATAATTTTTATTGATATTTTTACATATAATAAACTTAATGATTGTTATAATAATCATAATATACCATTACCAATAATGATAAAAATAACAATAATAATAATAATAATAATAATAATAATGCATTTATAATAATAACAATAATAACAAAAAATAACTGTCTTTTATTTAAAGAACTTTCGAATAATAATATGTTAATTAGGGAAAGATATGTAAGACACTGTTAGACAAGGTCCAGACACGGCCAACAACAATTCTCTACAACCACTTTACAAAATACAAAGACAATCATCTTCTTTTCAATATAATAATAATAATAATAATAATAATAATAATAATAATAATAAATTTTAGGGTTAGAAGAATGGTAGCTGTCTAGAACAGGAGATATAGAACGACCGGAAAGGAAGTCACAAAGAGAAGTATAATATATATATATATATATATATATATATATATATATATATATATATATATATATATATATATATATATATATATATATATATATATATATATATATATATATGTGTGTGTGTGTGTGTGTGTGTGTGTGTGTGTGTGTGTGTTTATTTTTTTTTTTTTTTTTTTTTATTTTTTCTTTTATTTTTTTTTTTTTTTTTTTTTTTTTTTTTTTTTTTTTTTAATAATATATTTAATAATAATAATAATAATAATAATAATAATAATAATAATAGCATTTACTCAGTAAAAATATGTTCCTAGAATGTACAATTGAAATAATAAAACATTAATATATTTTTAACTGAAAAGGACTACTGAGGTGACGAATTCTTCTTATAATCATTATAATAATAATAATAATAATAATAATAATAATAATAATAATAATAAATTTTAATAATAATGATAAATCCCAAGGTAGCGTCAAAATTCTTCCAATAAATAGAGCATTTTCGAGTGAACATCTTTCCATGCTCTCTATTGTAAAGTTTCCTTTTCTAAGAAAAAATAAATTCTAAGCATCGGAGTCGAAAACGAAAATATATTAAAAAGAAATTTTACAAAATATTTTTAAAACATTTAAATTATATTATTTTAAATGTTAACACCAAAATTCAGTAAATTGAATTAAACTTCTTTTCTTAATGTTGCCTTGATTGGAGTAAGTCATATAAGAACATGAAATCCCACAAGAATTGGGGAAAAGCAAATTCACTCTTAAATTAAATGTCGACATGTTACAAAACGCTGCATTCCAAAGTAAATAAATAAAAAAATAAATGTAAAAATACAGTACGTAAAAGATTGCGCAGTGGATGAGTTTGGTGTCAGAATGTTAAGACAGATGGTAAAAGCTTGCACCATATGGGCATTGCCTTATTCTAGGTGAGGAACTTTATATAAAACTCCTTCCTAGAATCCGAATAAGGGATCAAAAACGACCTCTTCAAACAATCACTCTACCGTTATTCCACACTATAAGAACCCTTTTCAAAGCAGGTAAAAGACAAGAGAGAGTCATTAAGACTCGAAATAAGGCAGAAAATCTCAGACAAAAGCAAACATTTTACCAAGACCTGATGATCAAGCGGTAGAAAGAGAGAAGAGAAAGATAAGAAAGAACTGAAAGAATACCAACCTGAAAATACGATTTGAAGAATTAATACACTTCCAAATCTTTTAATTTCAAACTGTGGTTAAAATAAGATTGAAAGATGAGAGGTTTTCCAAAATTTTCACCACAAATTGAAAGTGCTCTCGTTCAAAATTCCTAGACAAAGAAAAAACAATTTACCTGGTTAAAATGATTAGGAAACACAAGTTTTGAGAACCACGGGAGATATACCACCGGGACCATCATCATTAGTATTAAACTCAGTGTAAACTAATAGCACATCTTTGCAAGAAATAACCTTTATATATATATATATATATATATATATATATATATATATATATATATATATATATATATATATATATATATATATATATATATATATATATATATATATATATATATATATATATATATATATATATATATATATATATATATATATATATATATATATATATATATATATATATATATATATATATATATATATATATATATATATATCGGTTGACTGACCGACCCTATTTAAAATCTGCATAACTTGGAAAACTAACAACATTTAACAATGACTTTCAAACATTCCTTTCTTTGTCTTCCTCAAAATAATAATAATAATAATAATAATAAATAATAATAATAATAATAATAATAATAATAATAATAATAATAATATGGTGTTAACAATCTCCGAATCATCAAAAGGGTATAAGAAACAGCAAAAGAAACTAGCTTATCAAATGCAATCCACATACAATGTCCACAGTTAATACAGTTAAGAATCTGTCAATTGATAAGCATTATATACAAAACCGATAAAGAAAACACAAGAAGAAAAAACCATGAGCAGAATATCGGAAAGAAAACAATTGAAACCTAAGTATCAAGTAAAATAAAATTAATATTAAGAATAATCAATTTGGTGACAATTTTTCAAACATATTTTTACTTAACATACAAATTTTATAAAGATTGAAAATAAATTTTGACTACCATGGCTCAATCGGTAGAGTGAATGTTAAGGTATATACTAGGCATATACTACCTAGAAAAATCCCTCTCCTAGAATAGGGCAATGCCCGTGAGATGTGAACTTATTATTATAAAAAAAAAAAAATTTACATAGATATTTCTAATTTGTAAACTATGTATCAATTAATAGACAAAACAAGGCCACCCAGATATTAAATGACATAATTAAAACAAGGGCGTCAAGTGATACAAATTATTGTAAAGAACAAATCATGTAAACAATAAACCTCGATAAAAAGAAGAGTAAGAGTTTGGTGGTCGTTTGTCGAAGACATAACCAAACATATATTCCCAACAGTGACTTTTTCCTTCCCTTTCCACATCCCTACAACAATCTGAAGAATCTCAAACAATACAATGCAATAAATAAAACAAAACTGGGGGAGGAGAAACAAGTTCAGACGTACTGATAATAGACATTATTAATTATCAATTATTATGTATCAAAAGTATTCAACTAAGATGAACAGAAATAACAGAAATTGATTCCTAAAATCATGTCAAATCTAAATACATAATAATAATAATAATAATAATAATAAAAATTTTTTTTTTTTTTAAAATGCCTTTATATTTGAAAACAATACATAGTATTTGTTTTTTATTTAATATATATATATATATATATATATATATATATATATATATATATATATATATATATATATATATATATATATATATATATATATATATATATATATATATATATATATATATATATATATATATATATATATATATATATATATATATATATATATATATATATATATATAAATTCGATGTGTTTTTTTAAATATAAAAAGAAATTAAAATCTATTTTATACAATTACAAATAACATTTCTTTATTTAAGAAAAAATAAAAATTAAAAATTTTTTTTAAAAAATTAAAATTTTTTATATATATATATATATATATATATATATATATATATATATATATATATATATATATATATATATATATATATATATATATATATATATATATATATATATATATATATATATATATAGTGACGTAAAATTTAATATAATCCTTTGCACTAGTCTTAAATCCAAGGTCTATTCATACCCTGATAGGATCCGGATCTTAATCCCAAGGTATGAGGGTAACCTGAAGGGTAGGAAGCAGCAGCGGACATTAAGCCCTGCTGCAACATCATAGATTGATGAGCTATATGAGAATGAGCTCCTGCAGACCGTAGTAATATTTCTTCTTGAAGTTGATGCCTTTGTAGGTATTGCTGGTATAACTGCTGATGGGTAGTAGGATCAACACCCACAAGAGGAGCTCTTCCTGCTTGACTCATAAGTGCTAAAGAGTCTCTGGAAGTATAGGAAGCTAGGCTTACAGGATTCAAATGTCCGAGAGTCTGTGCTTGACTGCAGGCAATTGAGTTAAGACTAGGAATCTGAAGTGAAGGGTGTGATTGAGATATTGGATCACGAGGATCCCGAGGATCCCTAGATAAAGATGGGAAATTGCTTTGCCCTAAAGACTGTTGATGAGCCGGTGTAGGAGTTCTGCTCGATCCAGGCATTCCTAAAGCACTTCCTAAACCTGGAGACTGTGGTAAGAAAGGGGAAGGTGACCCAGACAGAGAACGAGGCAGGGATCCTGGAGTCAAAGGGTTGTCATTTCGGACAAATATAGGAGAAGATTGAGTAGCACTCATAATACTTGCATAAGAACGAGCCAAACCCAGGTCAAAATTGTTGCTGCTTAAACTACCAGCTCCAACAGATGATGAACTCGAGCTTCCAGATCCGTTATTATTGCTAGAACCTACAGAACTTCCACTCCTATTATGGCTTCCTGAAACATTTGAGCTTCCCGAGGTGCTAGATGTTCCGCCATTAAGGTGCGTCTGAAGAGAAAGTCCAGATGGTGAAGGTATAGAGGGTGTGTTAGCTTGGTTTTGGGATGAAGAATTTCTTTGTAAAAGATCGTGTGTAAAGAGCTGGCTTCCCGCTTGTGGAGATCTACTAGCAAGAGAAGCTAAAGCAGATCTGTCCATTCCAAACTGCGTCAGATGCTCCGAAGAAAAAGATCCTAGACCTTTCTGGCCAGCTAATGCTATCGACGCCATGGTTGCATTGGATACAAGAGAAGAGAGACTCGATGGGATCGATGAAGGAAGAGAAGAACTCCACATTGTTTTTTGATGCAAGTATCCATGTGGCTTTTCTCCTGATGGAGGTGGAGGCATATTGCGACTACCTGGACGATCCCCATCTGTCGAAGTCTTCTGATGGGCGGCTGGAGGTATAGGTGATGTCTTACTTGACAGTATATGAGATGAAGATTGAGGATGAGAAAGATCTGAAGCTGATGGATGGATAGGGTCAATGGCACGGGAAGGCTGATGATGAAGATCAGGTACAATAGATGAGGATGTCTGAGTTAGACTTCCTTGTGGAGGTTCAAACAAATGAGTTGACTGGACGGCTTTGGCGGCCAGAAGAGACTGAGGAGTGTTGAAGATCATGGGCCAATCTATCCGATGGTTCCTTTTCGGAAACATCAGCCTCTGAAGGTTCGGGTATGCGTGAAACTATATGAGAAAGATTGGCCAAATTGGCAGGTAAGGGGTGAGGCGAGAATGGAGAACGTAATGGAGTTGCTGTAGCCAACCGATCAATTTCCGCCCTTTTATCTCCCCAAGACGGAACAGAAGTATCTGGTGCTATATTTGTCTGAATTTGACTTTGCTGGTGAACTCTTTTCTTTGGGGGTTGAGAATCAGACTTCTCAATCACATTTGAAGGAGTAGATTTAGAAATAATAGGAAGATTTATAGGAGAATTCATCGAGCCCCCAGATATAGGATCATTTGTGTTTGTAATTGGAGACCTTTCAATGGTTTTAGATGATACGTCATTTGTGAAGAAAGTCTTAGAAACATTCGATCCAGTGTTCTTATACTGGTCAGTTAGCGATTTTGTTGGGTCATAATTATAATAGCTATATTGCGTTTTCTGCTTGTCTTCTGTTGGGGTTGGGGCTTGGATAGTCCCAGGTACAGGTGAAGGTCTATCAGATGGCGTTGATGGAGCAGAAGTAGAATAGTAGCCTGGAGTTTTTGGTTTATCGAGAGTAGAAGAATCAATCGAAGAATAATAGCTACCGTAGCGTCCAGGAGATTTCTGCTTACAAATACTAGAATCTTTATTAGAATACAAAGGGGAAACATACGGAACTGTAGGACTATAAATTGGTGATTCTTTAATCTTCTGGTCTAAACCCTTAACTGAATCAGATTTATCTCCTACGATAGCAGATTTATCTGTCATGTCTTGGTAAAAACCAACTTTAAGGGTTCCATTTGCCTGGTACTTGCTCTTGTCTTCATATCCAGGATACCCTTTGACTAGGCTAGTATCAAATCTTGGCGAATAGGCTGGAACACTAGGTGACTTATCGGTAACAGGCGAAAACTGTTTTGCTGTTCCAAATCCTGGGGTAACGGGTGACCTTGTATTTGCAGGGGACCTTGTTAAAGGTGACCTCTCTCCTTCAGATGAGAATGCAGCAGGAGATCTATCAGAATCGATGTTAAGAGGTGAAGGATCGGATAAACCAGAAGATGAAACGGATGCTTTCCTTTGTCTTTCCACCTCCAGCTTTTTTGCCTCTTCTCTGGCACGATCGAGCTCTTCTTCTTCAAACTTATAAGGATCGTCCTCTTCTTCCGTCTAAATGATGAATAAAAAATTTTTTTATATTAATATTCTTTTAATATTGATATATAAAATATAATTTAATATCAAAGTAATAATTAAAGAAACAAATATATTTTTAAAAATGTTCCCTCCGTACAAGTTTATAATGCAAAAACGTCCATATACCAAGAATATGAAAGTGAAACTTTTTAACGTACAGTGAATAAAACAATATAATAATAAAAATAAAACCATATAAAACAAAACATTTTACTTTGATTTAAATACCTTGACTAGTTATCAACACTACACTAATTAAAACAAAATTTGATAATTCAAAACGCTTTTCAGTACAGAATTCCCATTTCTGTTGAAGAGCCTATATAAATAGGCTCTTCAACAGAAATGGGATCAAAGTGTCCTTCGAGGATAATGAAAAATAATTGTCACACCATGTTAAAAAATAAAATAACCTTCCATGTGTCTACAGTATATCCGTATTTTATTAACTTGTGTAAAATATCAAAATATCAAATTAATTTAGAAAATATACCTTCAGAGGGAGTATACAACTTGTTAACCTCAAACGAAATGGGCGTAGGGTAAGATGGAAACCATCTCCTACGAAGTTTTTAAGCTACTACAGCTTTTATAAAAGCGCAACAAATTCAATGTTCAATAGTCCAACAATGAACAAAGCATTTATGAACAATAAAGAATGTTCACTTCTTAAACAAAAGATATTAATGTATGAACAATTAAGAATGTTCACTAGTTAAATAAAGGATATAATATGCATGAACAATAACGTTCACTAGTTAAACAAAGGACTTTATGTCATAAATAGAAAACGTTCATTTAAACAAGGAAGATGGTATACATGATAAATAGAAAATGCTTGGCAGCTGGATGAAGAACATAATCGGACATTTGTATGTACAATAGAGAATGCTCACTAACCAAACAAAGGAAGCAGTACGCATGAATAGAGTATGCTTAGTAATCAAACAGTAGTAATCAAACAGAGGGTACAGTATACATGAAAGTGTTCCCTAGTCAAACTACAGACAGTTTATGCTTTGGACATGGTTAGTTGCAAGTTTTATTAGTAAAAGTTTTGCTTTGAACAGTGTTATAGTGATTAAAAAACATGTTTTCACAAAAACGTTTAAAATTCTTCTTGAGAAAAATTAGTTCGAATATGAAAGCATGAATCAAAATGTTTTTTTTAAAACAAATACATTTCAGAAGAACTGAAGCATTAAAATTCTCAATGTTGAAAAAGAATATCTAATTTTTTTCCCCCTTACAAAAATGTTTATTTCGGAAAAAAAAAATTACACAATACAGAAGTGCTATGTATAAAGACGTTTTCGCAGCCAACTTCACGGATCTCTACTTCTGATGGCATGGACACCTGGTTCGAATCTCTATCAAGTCATCTGTGCCAACCAAAATTCAAAATTTGTAGGGAGTTGTAGGTCATTTGATTTAATCAATAATCAAGAACTATATATATATATATATATATATATATATATATATATATATATATATATATATATATATATATATATATATATATATATATATATATATATATATATATATATATATATATATATATATATATATATATATATATATATATATAAATTACCTTATTTTTCCTCCATATGGGTTCATCTTCCTTCTCCCCCAGTTTATCAAACCATGGAGTTTCTGGAGGTTTTTCAGGACTTAGTGGTGGCTGAGGTGATAAAGGAGGCTCAGGACTATGGTTACTAGGTCTTGGTGATGAGATCGGGTTTTCGTTGACTGAGCCTTCTGGACTGTTGGGTTTAACTTCTTCTCCAACTATTTCCTTGTCATCCTCAACGTATCCTTTTCTTTCCTCTTCTGCATCTTCATTTTCTTTTGCAATTCCATCTTCTTCACACATGTTAACATCGGTATCTTCTAGTTTCTCCTCTTCCTCTTCTTCGTCCTCGTCATCACCCTCCATCTTTTTGCGAGGGGTTGCAGTTAATTTGGGTCCACCAAATGCTCTAAACCATGCACTGAGGTTAGGAGTTGCTTTTTCTTGTTTAAATTCTTGTTGTTGACTACCAGATATCGCTCTTGGAGTAGAAGGAGCTACGATTTCTTCTGAAGGAGGAGAAACTTCATCTACTTCTTCAATCTTTTCTTCTTCCTCTTCCTCTTCGGTTATATGAGATGGTGGGTTACTTGCCTTCATCTTTAGAGTCACCACCTGGGCGGTCACCCCAGCAGGGGCTGTCCCACTTCTCCTGCTTATCAGAGAGATATTTTTCGCTCATCTTATCTTCTTCGTCAGGGGTAGCTGCGGGACTGTTGGGTTCTCTTGACGAATTTTTACCCGTTCCAATATCACCAAAAAGTATTATACTCCCTAAACTCAACTTTGGACTTACTCCTACTTCACTATTTGGCACTAATCCGATTCGGGACTCTTTCGCCTTAGCAATCAAAGAAGTGAGTTTCGAGTTCTCCTGTTTATTTATTTTCCCAAAAGGATTTTGTTTTGCTTTTGGTTTCCCTTCAGAAGTTTTTGTTTCTTTTTTAACCATTCCTTCTTTCTTCGCTATGTCTTTTGACTTAATAATGGCTCCAGGCTTAATTCGGCCATCTTTTATGTCTTTAAATAATTCTTTTGTATTGTCTAATAATTCAACATTATTTTTTTCTTTCTCTATCTTCTTTTCACCATTGTTCTTTTCTTTCTCTACCTTCTTTTCATTTTCCTTCTTCATCTTTTTCTTCTTCGTCGCGGTCTCTTCTTCATTTTCATCTTCGGCTTTTCTTTTCTTCTTTTTGTGTTGCGTCTTCTCCGGTGTTGGGGTCATTTTCAATTTACGCCGATATTCTGCTTCTATTTTTAATGCGATGGATTCAAACTCCTGAGAAGTTACTCTATGAGATGGGGATGACGGACTAGCCTCGGGAGAATCTGCAGTAAATCGAGGAACCTCTGGATCATCCAAAAGACTCGTAATATCCTGGAATATATCACCCAAATTAAAACTTTATCTTTCAATGATATTAAAAAAAATAAATAAATAAATAAATAAATAATTGAATTTTAAAAACTATTTGAACATAAGCCCCTATTTTAGATACTTCTCACCAAATTTTGTTTCCCTAAAATACTTAAAAATTATATATATATATATATATATATATAATATATATATATATATATATATATATATATATATATATTATATATATATATATATATATATATATATATATATATATATATATATATATATATATAATATTATAAAAAATTATAAAAAAAAAAAAAAAAAAAAAAAAAAAAAAAAAAAAAAAAAAAAAAAAAAAAAAAAAAAAAAAAAAAAAAAAAAAAAAAACTTAAAAAAAAAAAAAAAAAAAAAGTTTCATTTCTA
>SEYY01018902.1:0-2500 GCA_009176605.1 Armadillidium nasatum | reverse complement strand
TTTGAGATTGCAGACCAAGAAAAAAGTGCCGTTTAAGATTGGTTTAAAACGAGGGGCAAAACATTCTTCAGTAAGGGCTTAAATGGATGAAAACACCCCCATCAAAAGTGTGCTGACTTAGAGGGAGACTATGTTGAAAAATAACTATATAATAATGTATGTATATTAAAAAAATATTTTTTGTTTTCTCAGCGAACATTTTGACTTCCTCTCGTATATATATATATATATATAATATATATATATATATATATATATATATATATATATATATATATATATATATATATATATATATATATATATATATATATATATATATATATATATATATATATTATGACAATTTTTCACCTTCGTGATGTACATAGGCCTTCGGATAACTGCGTAATAGTTGGGTGCAAATGTTTCATCTACAGGATCGAGAAAGGGCCACGCGTCCTCGTGATCCCGAAGGTGTTCCAAGACTTTGTACATTCCAGTTCTGAGATCATCTTCAGTCTGCAATAGCCTGCAAACAACAATTAGTTTTGAAAATCCTAATTATAATAATAAACTTTTCATCGATTTAAAGTACACACATTCGCACGTGGATGCACACACACACACATTTTAAGAAAACAGTTCTAATAAAGTTTTATACCGCTATCCCCCCCCCCACACACACACACACAATCTTAAGAAAACGGCCCTAATAGAGCTAAAACTTGAGATATAGTTTATAGAATCTATTATCGAACTGTACTATACTTCAACTGCACCTAAATATTTATTAGCATTCCAAAATATTGGCTACAAAACATTATATATATATATATATATATATAATATATATATATATATATATATATATATATATATATATATATATATATATATATATATATATATATATATATATATATATATATATATATATATATATAAAACTCTCATAATAGCTTTGTATTAGATTTTAAATGAGGTATTAGACAATTAAGAACATGATACATTAGTATTACTTACATATGTGACCTTTTAACTCGTTTCTTATTTGGGGGTGATGTGACTATCTGAGTAGGGGGTTCGGGAACCACTGCCGCAGGAGTTAAAGAAAATGCCAATGAAGATAATGAGTTATTTGTCTTTCGACCACTGTAAACCTTTTAAAAAAAAAAAATAAATAAAATAGAAGGATTATTAGATTTTGGTGGACATTTATAGAATACTGAAATTTCTACAAAATTATTAAATCCTTTAAAAGTTTTAATAAATTTTAAATTTTTTTTTTAAATGTAATTTCAGAAATGAAAAATATTAAATATTTATTATTTCCGTTTTTTTTTTTACCCGTTAATATAAACTATTCTCTGATAAATAACGACCAATTATTATTATTATTATTATTTAACTAAATATTATTTAAAATTAATTTAAAAAAAATATAAATATTAAAATTTTATTATCATTTAATTAAAATATTTTTTAAAATTACTCTAAAATTTAAGAATACTAAAAATATCTGTAAAAAAAAAAAAAAAAAATCTTTTTTTAAAAAAATAATTATTAAACTGAATATTTTATTTCTTAATAATTACGAATTACGAAAGCAGATTACGAAAAAAAAATTTAAATAATTTACTATAAATAAATAAATAAAGCACAAATAAATTAATTAAAGAAATAAATAAAAGTAGCAAATATATAGAAAGCATATAGAAATATGTTTCAAAACTGAAAAAACATAATAATAATAATAATAATGATAATAATAATAATAATAATAATAATAATAGCAACGAATACTAAAAAATTTGTTGAAGGAACTGCATCGAATTAGTAGAAAAAAGGTGTTAGAGGAATTAAGTTTTTAAAATCTTAATTTTTAAAGAATAATATAATATATATATATATATATATATATATATATATATATATATATATATATATATTATATATATATATATATATATATATATATATATATAATATATATATATATATATATATATATATAGACCAAGCAGCGAAAAGTATTATGTATTACCTGAGGTTTCTTTAAATCGTCGTCTACTTCGTCAGAAAAGGTATCTAAAAGACACGTATTTTCCTTGTTGCTAGCGTCAGACGCCACGTGGTTATCAATGGGTGATGGTGATTTCATCCCTGGTGAATGATGACGGTGGTGGTGATGATGATGACGATGATGACTGTGATTATTATTCTTTCGATTATGATGACTACCACTTCGCTTATGGTGATGTTTCCTATGATGATGATGGTGATGAGGTTTCTTTTCCTTACGACTGCGATATCCTGGTGGTGAATCTTCATCGTATGGAAAGTCGTCCTCTGACAATTTTTTATTTCTTTCATGAAGAACTTCATCGTCTGTTCGATCAGGCCACCTGGAATCATATATGTATATATATATATATATATATATATATATATATATATATTATATATATATATATATATATATATATATATATATATATATATATATATAATAATATAT
>SEYY01018900.1:2500-30000 GCA_009176605.1 Armadillidium nasatum | reverse complement strand
CCAACCAACATCAGTGACATCCATTTTTGGGATGTACAGTCTAAAAAATAAACAAATTATTCCTTACTATTTAACTTTTGACTCTATAACATTACATCTCTTTCACTTCTATATAGGTATTGCAATGCCAGGTATTCTAGGAATCTGACTACTTGCATATTCACCCAATTTATAAATTACAATTTTAGCATGGTGATACTGTGTCTTCACACAATTTTGTGTGGTGAAATTAGCAGTTTCAGGATTGTTAGATATGGTACTTAATTTTTCAGGTGAAAAATTAAGTACCAGTAAGAAATAAGTCTTTCAATCTTTCTAAACCAGAATGCTGTGATCTGTAGATTGGTGAAGCAAACAAGTCATATTTTTATTAAATAAAACTGGGTTGAGATATTAAATAAATAATCATAACTAAACTTGATGAAACAATATTTTAACAATGAAGATTCATATCTAGACTTGGTCTTACAATCTTCCAAGATCTTTTAGAAAATTTTTCATATCTAATCCTTGCCTGAAAAAAAATCATGGGTTTGAGTATAGAGTTTGTCATACATCATATTAAACTATCTACTTTCCAGAGATATCTCTCAACTCTAATATTTATAGGCACCTAATTTAAAAATGAAAATTAATCTGAGTATTATTTGTAGTTTCGAAGGAAAGAGAGTGAACCCCTCAGTTCGAGTGTAGTTTAATAATTGCGTAAAGTTATTTATACATACATCACACAATGACTCTGATATAAATAAAACATTTTATTCCTAGTATAAAAGTGAAGCTCATTTTTTCTAATATATATAACACTGAATATAAATGCCAATTATACGCAACATTATTTAAAATAGATAAAAAGAGTTGATTCTCGTTTCATTAGCCGGAAGACACAAAGGAAGGTCTGTGTCTTCGATTATTAGTAGGACGAAAAGAGTACTATGCTTCCAAGACCCCGACGGAGAACTGATGTCGCAACACCTTGCTTATAAGTTGAGATGAATATCTCTCTCTGCTCGAAATCTGAAACAAAAGTTTAAAAGAAAACAGGCCATAAAAACCAGATAGGCTTAAAAATTTTTAATGAAAGAAAATATACAATACTAAATATAATAAAAATAATAAGATTTTTTTTTCGACTAACTTTGAGGAATTTCATAAATATAAAAGTAAAAATGATGGAATAAGAAAAATGGAAAAGATAAAATAAAAATTTTAAACCGAACTTTCTCAGAAGTGTTAACCTTTTGGAAATAATAATAATAATAATTTATTCAAAGCTCTTGTCTTAGAAGTTATTCTTAGTGTATTTGTATTATAACATCTTTTTATAATTATTAATAATTTAATTCCTTTTAATAGGTGCATATTATTAGTATAATTTTAAAATAAAACCATAATTGAAAACAAAATGAAAACTAATAAATATACATAAAACTTCACAAATTTACAATAACATATACATTATAAACCTTGGTTTAGGAGAACAATATCAGTATTTATTTTATGTAATTATAATCTTAATACAAAATAATTTTTAATAATATTTGATTATACTTCGACAAAGAAAAAACTTTGATCTCAATGACAAAAAATTCATTGAACAAACATTGGAAAACCTATTCAGCCTATTTTTATGAATAAATGTTTTTAATGTTACTTAATTTTTACTAATTCTTTTCTCAGTAATGTCTTTGATACATATACTCAGCGAACTGAAGAACAGAATGCAACAAAAGCATTAATAGTATGACTTAAACTTTCCATGTGGAAAGACTTGACCCTCAAATTTAAAGAAAAAAGAAATGGTAATTTAAAGCCTTGTTTAAAGTATAGAACTTCCTTTACAATAAGGTATTTCAGCTTATATTAAATAACTAATTCAATCTTACTAAACATATAATTTAACATTCTAATCAAAATCAAATTAACCAAATACTACAAAATTTATAATATAAATTAAAATATGGAATGATATGAGACACCAGCGTATAGTTTCACACTGGAATAGACGAACTATATATTTTGGACGACCATTATCATCGAAAGGCTCAATAGCAACAACAATATCAACAACGGCAATACTTTGGAAGGAAACTGAAATAGAATAGAAAATGACAATTTATAAATAATTCTAATTACTTAAAAGTTGTACCTCTTTTAACAACAAAACTTCTCAACTTGAGGCAAGAAAGAAATATGCATTTTAACTTGTTTTTCCCTTTCTTTAGACTTTTTTTAAAAAAAGAGAGAGAGAGAGAAAAAAAAACTTCATTATCAAATTCAATTTTGGTAAAGAAAAGGTTTAGGTTAATAAAAGAAGCCGAAATTAATACATGTTTCTTTTTTTTTTTTTTTTTTGAGCATGTTCAACTCACTTTGGAATAATTGCGTTTAAAAAATAAATAAATAAAACATCTAAACATCTCTCCAACAAGTATCTGAAAAATATTATATGGGACACGTTAAAAAAAAATTTTTATTAATTTAAAAAAAAAAAAAAAAAAAAAAAAAAAAAAATATAAATAATATATATATATATAATATATATATATATATATATATATATATTATATATATATATATATATATATATATATATATATATATATATATATATATATATATATATATATATATATATATATATATATATATATATATATATATATATATCAGAAGTTATTTAAAAGCAATCCTTTTTTTTCCTCCTTTTTCTTTGCTTAACGAAAATAGACACATGGAAAGCTGTCATGACCATCCATTAAAAAAAAATAATAAGCACACACACATTAGATACCTTCCTAGTACAAATTTTGCCAGAATAAAAATATATATATAAAGTGAATATAATTAATATATGGAATTAAATTCTAAGTTTACAACGATAACTTTTTAACTATCTTACCTCTAATAGCAACCATTATGAATTTTAAAATATAACATGTGTCGCCTAAATCATCTACAGTTTCCGAAAGGCGTCAAATGTTAAACAATTTTCAGTTCTCCAATTAATAATTACAATAATTTTTTAACGGCAATTTAAATAAAAAATATATATTAATAAATATCTTAACAAACCATTCAAAAAATAAGTACTATTTTGCAAATATTTTTAAACTTCCTTAATAATAATAATAATAATAATAATAATAATAATAATAATAATAATAATAATAATAATAATAATAATAATAATAATAATAATAATAATAATAATAATAATGTAAAAGAAAAGACAAAATTAAAATAAACTAAACAAAAGAGGAAGATATGATAAACATGCATGATCAAACCACTTCGCAGATTCTATACAAAAATGACTTCTGTGCCTCACACTATGGTCAGACAAGTTTGATCATATATATATATATATATATATATATATATATATATATATATATATTATATATATATATATATATATATATATATATATATATATATATATATATATATATATATATATATATATATATATATATATATATATAATATATATATATATAATAATATATAATAATAATAATAAAAAAAAATAAAAATATAAAAATATATATATATATATATATATATATATATATATATATATATATATATATATATATATATATATATATATATATATATATATATATATATATATATATATATATATATATATATATATATATATATATATATATATATATATATATATATATATATATATATATATATATATATATATATATATATATATATATATATATATATATATATATATATATATATATATATATATATATATATATATATTCACCCCTGGGACCCTCGTTTATGAGTGATCAAGTTGCACCACGGAACAAAGTCTTATTCTGTGATAGAGTTCATGTCTTCGAAATACATTATGTGGACTAAGTTTCTAAAGTTGAAGTATCTAATGCTGAACGGTGTTGGAAAAAGTGTAAATTTCAGGGGTTTTGCTGTGCCTTTTGTGACAAATAATGGATGAAGTATCTTTCGCTATGAATCAATATTTGTATTATTATATCTCCGAATGGTGGGCACTTTGTAGTCTAGCGAGGTCAATTTAGATTTTTTGAGAAAGTTGCATGTTCTAGTACCTAAGTTATGGAGGCTTGGGGAGAGGTGTTAAAAAATAATTGTTTGCTATTTTTTGATATTTAAACTTAATGGTGGTATATTGCAATTTTTATAGAGCAATAAGACGAAGAAGTTTTAGCGTTAGCAATTGAGGAAGACTGTGATAGATATATTAATATTTTTTGGAGTAATTGGATGCCAATCATATCTAGGTGGGTGTGTGTGGAGAAAATCTTTCCCTCCTCCTAAGTTATTGGACAAGGGATGTTTAAATACAATATGTTATTTATCATAAAGCTGAAGTATAATATAGTGATTAGATTTTACTATTATAAGTTCTCAGGTATTGAATGCATAATTATGTGATGGTCTATATAAATAGTTTGTTTATGGTGGTGCGAATCTTTTTCGCTTTCCAAAAATATATTCAATAGAGTGATACTTGAAGATATGTTTGGAGGTGAATGTCAAAAGGGTCCCCAAAGATTTTAGGGGTTGTTTAGAGTAATGTCAAGTAAGAAGTACTTGTAGGTTGTAGTATAACAGCTTTTTTATCAATTATTGGGTGATGCTATCATTACTGTTATCTGGTTTATTGTTTTTTGTGGAGTAATAAATCGAGTACAAGGTTGACTAGGATGGGAGAGAAAGAGTATCGCTTTAGAGGAACTCTGTTTCTAAGCTTGATAATTTTAAGTATTATAAACCAATAACTGATGGAAGCTGTTCTATTTGACAGGCAGTTAAGAAAATTTTTTATTTTATTATTGCTGTTGAGGTTAGTTTAAATATTTTTTTGATTAATATATTACTGTGTGGATATCAAATATTTCTTTGATAAATTTATATCAGAAAATCACAAACTACTTGAAAATCGAATTACCATAACTACCATATTAATACTGTCTTGTATTTATCTAATTTATCTCCACTGTGATTTATAACAGAAAAAAATAAATACAAAGAAACAAACTACAATTTTGCCAAAAAATAATTTACCATCAAAACCTGTTAATATTTACCTGTTAAACCAATAAAACTAATATATATATATATATATATATATATATATATATATATATATATATATATATATATATATATATATATATATATATATATATATATATATATATATATATATATATATATATATATATATATATATATATATATATATATCGAAAAAAAATAAGTTTAATAATTTCTCAATTACTAATAACACGAAAAACAAGTCATCATCACAGAGCACAACTTAGGTAGGACCTAACTAACCCCAAGATTACTGACCACTAAAAATGTCATATATATATATATACCGGTATATATATATATATATATATATATATATATATATATATATATATATATATATATATATATATATATATATATATATATATATATATATATATATATATATATATATATATATATATATATATATATATATATATATATATATATATATATATATATATAAATGGACAATCTCAAAACGAAAAAAAAATTAACAATAAATATCATTAAAAACTAAAAAAATAAATAATGTCATTAATAGATTAAATGACTCTCAATTAAGCATCCGCTTCTTTTTTTTTTCGTTGATTCAAACCTTTTAAAGCTCGGGAACAAAAATGCCTTCGTCCTCGAGTAAATTGGTAAATGCAGCCACTCTCTTTCTGGAGTCAACGCCTTTCATGACTCTCATAGTGTCGAGAAGACCCAAGAGTTTCTTCACACCCACGAAAATGCGTCCGTGAGATAAGTGACGTACTACGGCGTCAATCTAAAAGTGAAGAAAGAAAACTTTTATTATCGTAATCCCCCCAACAGATATATGACGCTACCGTGGCATAACGGTAGTGATTGAATCGCGTGCTTGAAAGCACTGGTTCGATCCTTCGTGCTTTGTCTTGGAAGAAACATTCTAAACGTTCCCCTCCTCGAATACGGTAGTGATCCAGAGGTGCAAACTATATATATATATAATATATATATATATATATATATATATATATATATATATATATATATATATATATATATATATATATATATATATATATATATATATATATATATATATATATATATTATATATATATAAAGTTCTAAATCAATTTATACATAAATTTTTAATTTACTATTCTTATTTTAATCTACGCTTAATATCTGTTATTCAACTTGAAATTTTATAATTTCAATATAAATTTGTATTTGATTGTTAATAAGTATATCCAGGTAATTATTTCAATTTTATTTTTTGATAAAAAATAAATACTGTAAAATAATCAAATTTACAAAATATGATCTAAATCAAAAACTTTTACTATTTGGGAAATCATAAATGATACTAAGAATAGGTCTTGTACTTCAAGTATTCATTATTTTGAGTGCTTTTCTTTTATTATTTTATTGCAATATTTTAAACCTAAAAATAACTGCAAATGTTTTATCAAATTTCTAGTTCTTTACAGTTTTGTGTGTGTAAATGTGAATTTTCTTCGTTTTCCATTTATAAGAATGGTTAAGAAATTGTGACCACGCTATAAGAGAAGCTTAGATTTCAAAGGAATTAAGAATATTTATTATATATTAATGTGTGTTTGATGATTAAGAAATTAATCTAAAATGGAATGAAACATTATCTTACCTCATCTGATGACATTGCTCCAGACTCTTCTAATACCATTTGCACATCTTCAACACGCGCTATGAAAGGAACTCGAATAACAGCAGTAAACACAGACAACAAGCCCAATTCTTCAAGAACGGAGCGTCTTTTTGAAGTACAAATAACCATCAACTTTCGCCCTTTTGGAGGTGAGGACGAGAGTAGAGAATACATCGCGTCAAGGACGAGAGACTGATAACGCGGACCGATTGGAGAATAACCCATTAATTGTTCAAGATCATTCATAAATATGCAACTTAACTCTGATCGGTAGGCGTCATCAAAGAGCCTGTTAATTTTAAGACATTTAGAGGCCTCAGTAAAACCAACCATTTCACGGGAATTTATTACTTTGGTGAAGGGGAAATCAGAATTCTTTGACAAGTATGCGGCAAGGGCGGACGTTCCAGCTGTAGGAGCTCCTTCGATCAAGAGGCATAACCTATTGCTTGTTTCTGGTGACCTGGCCTGTTTTACGAACATCATTCCTTTTTCCAATAGTTCTTTGGTTGCACCCCAATTAATAATACCTCTTTCTATAAACTTTTCAAGTACTTCATCACTCGAGCCTAAGGCTGGCTTTACATCATTCTCCAAGGAGTAAATAAAATCACTACGTGTTATCTTAATCTTATCAATAGCATTAGGATCAACTTCAATTTTTTTCCCTAAGTGAATATAACGTTTCAAAGCTGATGACGATGCAGCTTTAACAAGACCTTCCAATTCAGCTCCTGAGAAATTCTTAGTTAAAGAAGCAAGTTCTGCCAAATCAACATCTGCATCTAGTTTATTATGTTCGCGCATCTTAGAGGTTTTAATTTTTAAAATATCCAAACGACCATTCTCATCCGGAAGGCTAATTTCAACTTGAATTTCTAAACGACCAGGACGAAGTAAAGCATCGTCCATCATATCTTTCCTATTTGTCATACCAATAACTAATATATTGTTAAGTTGTTCAACGCCATCAATTTTAGACAACAACTGGTTAACGACCGTGTCATTAACACCTGTATTTCCAGCCACAGATCCTCTTTGCTTGCAAATAGCATCAATTTCGTCAAATATAATAATATGGAGACCGGAATTTGGGCCCATTCGTTTCTCTTCTTCTTCTGCTTCAGCGAATAAGCGACGAACGTTAGCTTCCGATTCACCAACATATTTATCTAAAATCTCTGGACCATTTACAATTTTTGGTTCTCGAGCATTAAGCATTTTTCCAATCTGGCGGGCCATTAGAGTCTTTCCAGTTCCTAAAAAGGAAACAAATCAGAAAAAAAACTTCAGCACGTTTCAATACAGATATACTAATTTCATAAAAGTTTGATAACTAAGGAAAAAACAAAAGTTTCCTAGCATTAAAATTTAATCAATATGAAAATCCGTAAATAATAATAATAATAACAAACATCAAGGCACCAATTGAATTTTAACTATCAGAAGTATTCAAAGAAAACTATTAAATAGTATGTTATTAGGTATATATGAATAACACAAACCTGGTGGTCCGTAAAGTAGAATCCCTTTGACGTGCTTCACACCCAAATGTTCAACTACTTCAGGTGGAAAAACCCTCGAAGCAAAGGCTCGACGAAGAATCTGAATAAACTGCTCATCAAGACCACCAATTCCCATCTTTTCAAAATCCCAATCAGCTGAAAATAAGCTTGTGTGTGATGATCTTGCCTGTAAAATAAAGAAAAATCTAAGTAAATTTGATAACCAAAACAAAATATACATCAGGAGTCGAATATACTATTTAACACATCATTGATGTGTAGATTTGGATGAGTGACTTTCATTTAATATGAATATTCCAATAAGATTCGTATTTTTAATGGTAACAGGAATATGACCTACTTAGACATATGACATATTAGTTGCGCAATTACACTCGCAAATTACAATTTAAATCAAGAACTTTTATTCTTTGGGTGAGTAAATAAACCTAAATGCATACAATGAAATTCTGAAATAACTATCAAAATAAAAATTAAAAATTCGTATTTAACGAGATATCAAATACCTAATAAAAGTAATCCCAAAGAAAAATATTTTTAAAACGTTTTGTGAATTAAACTATTAATTTTATTCAATGTAAAAAAAAGCTCATTGAATAATAAAATCAAATATTTATTTAAATTCTCAAAAATTGGAATATGGAGTCTCCTCACCTTGGCTTTTCCAGTTAAAATTAGGAAAGAACCTTCGCTTTTCTCGAAAATTATGGAAGAATTTGGTTGTATAACCCCGAAATCTAGCTTGTGAGGTTCACTTTTCCTTCCAGCTGCCAAGGCTTCCGGATCGGAACCTAAATAAAAAATTTTTGCCAAGAAGATTCGGATTAAAATTTTTTATTTAAAAAAAAAAAAATTTGTAAGAAAAATTTTGGTTAAAAAAAAAAAAAAAACTTATAAAGCGGGGTGGGGGGACGTTTAATTTACTTTAAATCAAAAGTTCAATTTTGAGCATATAAAGAAAACTATATAAAAGTTTTTATATAGTAAAAAAAATTCTTGACATGGTGTTAAGGTGCCGAGTGGATTTAAGGAAAGAGAGAATCTAATAATATCTGTAAACCTTACATAATGATATCAATTAACTATATATACAAAATCAAAATAATTACCTATATAAAGAAAGTCTAAATAAAATTAAACGAAATACTTCGCCACTTCATTTTTCAAGTATATAATTTTATAATTACTCTAAGTGTATATTTGTTTTTTACCTTCAATTTCTCGAACAACAAGAGACAATGTTTTCTTATCTTGGAACTTAAATACCAAAGGTTGCCTGACAGAGAATCCATGTCGCATGAATTGCTCTTTAAAGGCCATTGACATCTGATCAGTGTTAAACTGCTCAGTGGTCGAACTCTTTTTCTGCAAAAAATCTGCTTCTATTACGATGCTGCTGATCAGCTGCCTCTGAGGATCTGGATTATATGGCTCCACGCGGATCTAGTAAAAAAAAAATAATATGTAAGTTGAAATATAATGAAAAATTTCACTTAAAATACAATTCAAAACAAAATAAAATAAAATCATTTAAGATACAATTGTTTAATTTAAAACACATTAAAATATTAAAAAATAAACAAACATATGATGAAAAATTACATTCGCTAAAATGTATGTTGACAAAATAATTCCAAACATTAATAAATTTTTGCTTGTTAATAAATATTAAACTTCCTTTAAATGAATTATGCTGCAATGTTTAATATATTCATTTACTCATTTAATTCACTCATTTACGAGTACAGAATTTTAAGCTTTCATTATAAAGAATTTAAGAATAATTTAAAAGTGCTTTAATAAAAATTCAAACATACGCCTTACTTCTTGGTCAATAGAGAGCAATCCCTGCTTTCTCTGAATTACATTGAATCCCATATAACCGGGCTTTACTCCTTTATCATGTTTAATCGTAAAGATAAATGTTTTCCCCATCAGCATTAACAGATACATACCTAAGAAGTTGCATATATATATATATATATATATATATATATATATATATATATATATATATATATATATATATATATATATATATATATATATATATATATATATATATATATATATATATATATATATATATATATATAAATAAATCATAATCATAATTTTTTAAGTGTGTTATTAAACTCCCAGACTGAATACACTAAACTCAAGTTTAAAGTTTGCTATATGGGAACTCGAACCCTGACCCTTTAGTTTGATACAACAGTGCTACCTTTGAGCTATGACAGTACAAAAAGAAATCATGAAGAGAAGGCTCATGAATAACTATCCACACTGACCAACTCCAAGGAACTCTCCCGACCGCACTCAAACACAGGGCAACAGGTCAATTGCTATCCCCCCACCCTCTCCCTTTCGCAAACTAATTTTTTAAGTTTGCTAACAAACTCACTGACTGAATATATTAAACTCAAGTATAAAATCTGTCATAAGGGAACTCGAACTCTGACCTTTTAGCTTGATACGAGGCTTCTCTTTTGTACCATTGTAGTGCAGAGGTAACACACTGTCATATCAAGCTAAAGGGTCATGGTTCTAAGGGAACCTTGATATTTAATATATATATATATATATATATATATATATATATATATATATATATATATATATATATATATATATATATATATATATATATATATATATATATATATATATATATATATATATATATATAATATATATATATATATATATATATATATATATATATATTGAATTTTTTTTCTTTTTTGTACTTCTGGTTAATCAAGATAAATATTTTTGGTTCAAATATGTTTATTTTGATTATTTTATTACTAGTCAAAAAAAATAAAAATAATAATAATATGCAATTATTTTTTTCTAATTATTGGAACATCCATCAATTTAATTTGGTCGATTTAATTACTTTCACATGTGTATTGATCTTGTGATAGAAAGAATGCTAGGAATTTTAATGATAGCTTCAAAAGTAAAGTACAAACTGGAGAACTTCTCAATATATCTATTCCTCACAAAACTGTAAAAAATTTAAGTTCAAAAAAAAAAAATAAATAAAAAAAAAATAATAATAATTCTGACTTCAATTTATGAAAGTAATTTTTACAGAGCTCTTTTCCACTTGTTTTTTTTCTTTAAAGAAGGTAATAGTTTTACCCATTAAAACTTAAAAGGTTTAAGCTGATTATTATTATTTTTTTTTTTAAAGTTCACAACTTTCAGGCATTGCACTATTCAAGGAGAGGAACATTTCTAGGTAGTTTACACAAAGAATTTTCAAGCAGGATCGAACCAGTGCCCTGAAGCATTATGCAATAGTACACAGCATCAATGATATATATATATATATATATATATATATATATATATATATATATATATATATATATATATATATATATATATATATATATATATATATATATATATATATATATATATATATATATATATATATATAATAGCTACTACTATATGAAGAAAAACCTAATCAAGTTGTATTAGCTATCTATCTGCTGTCTACTTGGGCAAGAATAATGATAGAGTGATTGACTCATGCGCTTAAGGGTTCCAATTAGATCCCACATGCAGATACTATAAAGAAACTACATAGAAGAATTCCTTTCATTTGATAGGGCAGTATCATGAGATGTAAATTTTTTATAATAACAATAAAAACTGGCTGCTTAACCAACTATCTACCTGCACAAATGGTCTAAAAAATTTTGAACAATGCATACGAAAGAATCAAAATAAATGAATTAGGGCTTGAGATAAATATTAGAGCATTTTTAAAAATAGGGACAGAAAGAAGCCACACAGGCCTATCAAACCATCCCAGCCAAAACAAATAATAATGGTAATACTAATACATGCACAAAGACTATGTCTATCCTATCCCTAGTTGTCAGTTCATTCATGCAAAGATAAAAATAAAACTAAGCCCTTACATATATTTAGCAAAACTAACTAATTACATTATACAACTACTTACACATGCAATTAACCAACGCCTACTAAAAAACTACCAGTTAGGCTTAGTCACAAGCTGGTCTAAAATTCATATTTACTAGCCAATTTTGCTTAGTCAAGTTATACTATACAATACCTAAACCATCCATATATCTATCTAGCCCCCTTTTAAATTTGACAAGAGAATCACAGTCCACAATCTCTTGTGGCAAGCCATTCCAAAAATTAACAACTCTATTACTGAAAGAGTATTTTCTTAGATCGAGATGGCATGGCTTCTTTTTAATTTTCTTATCATGTCCTCTAGTTACTCTTCCACGGTCCACTATAAAGTATTTTTCAATCTATGTATTACTGTCAGATGCAAATATTTTATAAACTTGTATCATATCCCCTCTGAGAAATCTCCTTTCAACCGAGAACATTCTTAACTCCTTCAACCTCTCTTCATAGCTCTTATTTTCAAAGCCAGAAATCATCCTTGTTGCTCAACATTGTACTCTCTCCAGCATATCTATGTCTTTTCTTAAATGAGGAGCCCAAACCTGTGCACAATACTCTAATGCTGGCCTAACATAGATATTATATAGCTTGCTTATAACCTCTTTGCTCTTGTAAACTACATTGTGATTAATTATACCTAACATCTAATTAGCTCTATTCCTTGCTTCCAAACATTGATCACTCACCTTCAGATTACTGCTTATAATCACACCTAAATCCTTTTCTTGGTCCACAGGCTCAAGCCACTCCCCATTCATTTTATAATTAAATCCTTCATTTGAGTAACCTACATGAAGAACTTTACATTTTTTACTATTAAAGTTCATTTGCCACCTCTCTGTCCAACCAAGAAGTCTATCAAGATCAATTTGAAGCTTTTCGCATTCATCATTATTCCTTACTGAGGTGACCACTTTGGTATCATCTGCAAACTTAGAAACCTTACATTTAAGACCTTTGTCTAAATCATTTATATATATAAGGAACAAAAGTGGTCTCAGCACAGAACCCTGTGGGACCCCACTCTTCACTGTTTCCCATAATGACTTTGATCTTATTTTATTGCAATTTAATTCATTCTTTTTACAAAACTTGTACTCTGAAAAATGTTTCAAATTTGTGTACAAAACGAATCATGAGAAAAATTAGATTGTACATTTTATTTTGCCTGTAAATTATTCTCTAGGATTATACTTAAATTAGAGCACAGAAAAATACATAATAAAGCTTAAGAAGAAAATTGTATATAATTTACCAAAACTAACACTAATATCAAATTTATTAAATTTTATTTTTATTAATTTTATTATTATTTTAAAAATAGCTGAACAATTTATCCAAGCTTCCAAACACAAACATTTTCATAATTTTTTTTTTTTTTTTTTTAAGGGAAATCCTAGAATAAAATAACATTGTCACTTTTTGCAATTATCCATGTAAGCCTTCATCCACTCAGGTTGGACACTTTCAAGGATATGACTATCTTCAATAATGAAACTTAAATATTAAAATGATACAATTATTACAAAACATTAAAACTGATAAAGAAATAATTAGTAAATTTTTAATGAACAATAGTTCCACTCAATATCTGATAAATAAAACATTTTAAATGAATTGAAATAAATGTAAATAATAACCTAATCTTCTACAAAAGTGAAGTGGTGGGATTGACAAATCATGAACCCAAAATTAAAAAGTATGTAAGAAAATAAAAAAAATATATTAAAGATAATAATAATGATGTCATTATGGTAAGGAGCTATTACTAAATAAACCCAAAAATTTTCTTGTTTCAGTTCTCATGATCAACCCTTTTCAAGTGAGGTATCAACATTATATACAATTATTCTGCAATGAAAGTGAATGTAACACCACTTATACCCCAGTTTTGTAATGAATATGATATCACAGTGTACATTGCAGCTAATATACAGGCAAAATTAGACAACTAAATAAGCAGGTGTAAATGAAAATTCCCATAATATTGTAAATTATTTTATCATTTTGCTTAAGAAAGGAATCTTCTCATACAGAAATGGACTGGAAATATCCTTGAAAATATCCAATGTAAGAGGATGAAAACATGTTTATCACAAAGAGTAAAAATTGCATTTTATTTTAGGACTGTTGCAAAAAAAAAAAAAAAAAGTAAATAAATATGTTAGGAAGGTGTTTAGGGAAAAGGAGAAATCATGAAAAAGTTATATTAAGACAAATGCTAATCCATATGTTTCCTAATAATAATAATAATAAAATAATAATAATAATAACAATAATAAATACTACAAAATGATACCAATAACTATCTCATTATTTACACTGAAGATTAAAACCTAAGTATACAAATTATATATTCAATAATTCTGGAATTAATATTTCAATCACATAAAATTTAAAGTACTCTGCAACAGGTACTTACCTGACTTTATGTGGAAAATCATTTTCATTAACAATGACACAATTTGTAAGTGATAGGTCCTCATTTGGACATTTGGCTACTTTCATCATCTGTAAAAAAAATAGCAGTTATTAATAATTCTATCAATTTCTAAACAATTTGGAAATCAAGTATTTGGTTCTAGGATTAACAGCTCATACATAACAATATAGATAAATGAAAATAATTTTACTACCTTTTATTTTAACATATTTCTGGTCTATTGATTGTTTTGTCAAACAACAGGTACAGTATGATTTTACTAAACAAGGTAATGTCAATATTAATATAAATACAAGCAGCAAATAATAGTTCACTTTGAATTTGTACTTGATTAATTTGTACTGGCCATTAAGCATACTTTTACCCCTTAAGTTCGGGTTATGTTAAGTTGAAACAGTTTGTTAGATCTAACAAACTAGTTTGACTAAATATAACATGGACTTAAAGGATAAAAGTACGCCTAATGGAAAGCAAGAATGTAAAGTAAAAAAAATTGTTTTAAAAAATTTAATATACATATTTACTTTATTTCTTTTTCTTATTTTCACTGTTATAGGAAAAAAAAATTTTTTTTTTTTTTACTTCCGAAGGATATAAAATTTTGTATGAATCCCTTAGATGCTGAAGCAGAAACCAGAAGGTGCAAAACCAAATGATAATACGTCGTATGAGGTGGTGTTATAATTATGGTAGTTATTACTTTTACTTAAATGTTTTTTTTATTACTTTTTTGGGTGTTTTTAGTGTATAAAATCATTTTCCACTAAATTAACCTAAAAAAAATTAGGGTAATAGTTTAGAATGGAATTTTTCTACTCAGCATATGTAAAAGAAATAATGGTAATATGAATTTTTTTGGTTTATCAGCAAACAGCAAAGGATTTTATAAGAAAAAATTTTTTTTTTTTGTTTTGTATTATTATTATTCAGATGCAAATGCATGGCAAATGACCATTTATCTATAGGGGGCTGCAACCCCTGTACACCCTGACCAGTGAGTGCTGGTGATAAAATATATATATACATATCCTTTTTATAGTTTTTTTTTTCTTTCTTACAAAATCCTTCTGTTTGTCAATTAACCATAAAAAAAAAATCATTTCATTTTCATAGTTAAGCTGAGAAGAAAAAAAAATTAGGGCCCATGTCACTAAAGTTTTACCCTTTTTTTTTAAGATTAAAAAAATAATACAACTAGTTTCTAGAATTAGGAATAAACACCTGATGGGCTCTAATTGAAACAAATACCATTCAGCAGACAACCACAATCTTAATTAGTCTATACAATAAGACTAGAATTTCACCATGCTATTATTTAATTAAAAATCCTCTTGCCATAGACCTTTGCATTGAAACAAAGGTTAGATTTTCAATTTTTGACACTCATCAATCGGAAAAAAAAAAAGAGTAGAAATAATGAGAAATAAACATTACTCAGACAGTCAGACCATACCTAAGTTATTTTTTCTTACCATTTTTGATGAAAATGCGTTATATACAGAATTCATTTCAAAAAATAATCCTACGTGAATCGAAATGAAAATTATATAAACTTGAAAGTTGAATAAGTTTGCGTAATGTTCAGTAATCAATATTTGTTCTCACAAGTAACCAACAGGTAAAAGTAAACGAAATCATATGATAATTCGAACATGTAATCAATTTTCAGTCATCGAATGAGTTATCAAAATTTGTAAACAATGGATCATAGCCTAGCGTTGCCAATTGAAAGAGTTGCCGTCTCAAAATATAAAGGTCTATATTAAAAATAAATAAATAAATAATAGTTGCGGATTATTTGTTTCTTTTTATGTCATCTTTAAAGGGAAGTACGAGCAATATAGCTCACGGGATACTCAAACTTTTTTCATTGCGATCCCTTTTCATCAAGCAAATATTTTGGCTACCCTCTTTTCCAACTACCATAATGCTCAAGTTGCCTATTTTTGTAATCAATGATGGGTCTGAAAAGGAAGTTACAGAGAGCCAAATTTAGTGTTTTAATCGTTGTGATTTTCTTTTAATTATTTGCCATAATTGACTCGCATTTTCATTATTTCTTTATTTATTATTTCAATAGTATTTCATTTTCAATATTATTTAATTAATTATTTTTATTTGTAAAATTGCTTGATAAAATTGTTCAAATCTTCGTTAAAAAAAAAAAAAATGTGTTCATTCTCTAAGTTAAAAATTTTGGTTATGTAAATAAAATTTTAAATATTAAATAATTATTTAAAAAGTATAACTATTTATCTTAAATAAAATTAAAGCCTTAATTCTTTCCAATTTTTTCATTTTTTAGTTTGTTTTTAGTGTGGTAGGAACCGAGGGGTGGAAGATTTACAGGAAAATATTTTTTTTTCCTTACACTGCAAAAATTGTCCTGACGAATCTTTGGGACAAATGACAAAAAATGTTACAATAATTTTTTTTTAGTTATTTTCTTATTAGAGTGTAAATCGGTGAAACGACTTTCTTATGCTTAACATGTCTTATACCTTAACATTTTTCAGTTATAAATATATATATATATATATATATATATATATATATATATATATATATATATATATATATATATATATATATATATATATATATATATATATATATATATATATATATATATATATATATATATATATTATATAATATATTATATTATTTATATTTATCAATTTATTTTTTAATTTTTAATAATAATTAAAAAAAAAAAAAAAAAAAAAAAAAAATTACAATTTATTATTATTATTTTATTATTAATAATAATAATAAATAAATCAAGCTCCATTCTTTATGTATCTAAGCATTGCCTTTGTACTTCTCATACATATTAAAAAGGCTTTGTGCGAAGTTCTTTATAATATAAATAAAAAATTAAAAATGTAATTTATGTGGTCTTTTTCCCTATCCTAATGGCATACTGAATATTTGAAGATATAATTGTAAATATATTATAAACAATGAAAATATTCAGACGTATGAATATTTTATATTAATTAAAAATGCCCTTGTATATATATATATATATATATATATATATATATATATATATATATATATATATATATATATATATATATATATATATATATATATATATATATATATATATATATATATATATATGTATATATATGCCAAAAGGATCAAGATAAACTTGAGCATTTATGTTAAGAAATCTAATGCCGACTAGTTTCTGGTGAGTACTCCTTCAACCAATTCTTAAGGCCAGCAATAGAATGAACAAAGCAACAAAATGAATAATAATAATAATAATAATAATAATAATAATAATAATAATAATAATAATAAAAGATCATGAGAAAAAGAAACACCAAGAATATTTAAGGAGAAATGAAGGTTTGAGTTGTGTGTTTTCGAAAAAGACATCAAAGTTGTGTTGAAGATTGTGTCGAGTGGAGAGATGTAAGAACTGAGTTTTTTGAGGCATTGAAAACAACCATGTTTTTTTCTGTCCCAGTTTGAAATAAGAGAAAAATCAGAGGTTAGTTGCTAGAAGGCTACCCTTCTCGAGTCTATTAACTGTCTTTGAGAGGGACGTCATTCAAACTGGATGGAGTAATGAAGTGTGGAGTCATCAGCATAGGAGTGGATAAGAAATGAGGTAATAGAGAGAAGGTCGTTAAGGAAAAGCTGAAAAAGTGTTGGGGATAGGACGGAATCCTGATTAACACCAATATTAACATATTTAAAGGAAGAACCGTGGCCGACTGCTATATTTAGAACGACCGGAAAGGAAATTAGAGAATATATGAATATATATATATATATATATATATATATATATATATATATATATATATATATATATATATATATATATATATATATATATATATATATATATATATATATATATAAAATTGTAATGCATTTTACTCTTAATTTAGTTGGTGAACCATCATTAATTTGTAAATGACATCATCAAATCATCATAAAAAGAAAAATAATATATTCGTATAAACTAACCCTTAGCGTTCTTAAATTAAAGGAGAAAGAATCATAGAACAACGTCAACAGAATTGAAGGGTCGAAGCTGTGTAGCTTAGTCTAGCCACGCCTTAAGCAATGTTAATAACACTATTTATATACGTTTCGTATCACGAAAAAAGTATTGGATAGAAAAATTTATGAACTTTGCAAATAGATCAGTATTTTTCCATTAATATTTGAACTTTTCGAAACGTAGAGTTAGATAAAGGTGGTGGAGTTCTATATATATATATATATATATATATATATATATATATATATATATATATATATATATATATATATATATATATATATATATATATATATATATATATATATATATATATATATATATATATATATATATATATATATATATATATATATATAATTATATTTATTTTTTTTTTTTTTTTTTTTAGATTTTCTTTTTATACAATTTTTTATTATATATATATATATATTAGTGATGGCATCATCCGCATCCGCATATCCGCATCCGCACAAAAATAACATCCGCATCCGCATCCGCATCCGCACTTTCGAAAATTCAACATCCGCATCCGCATCCGCACTTTCGAAATTCAACATCCGCATCCGCATCCGCATCCGCACTTTCCGCAAAAATTCAACATCCGCATCCGCATCCGCATCCGCACTCTCCAAAATTCGACATCCGCATCCGCAAATTAAAAATATGACATCCGATCCATCACTATATATATATATATATATATATATATATATATATATATATATATATATATATATATATATATATATATATATATATATATATATATATATATATATATATATATATATATATATATATATATATATATATATATATATATATATATATATATATATATATATATATATATATATATATATATATATATATATATATATATATATATATATATATATATATATATATATATATATATATATATATATATATATATATATATATATATATATATATATATATATATATATATATATATATATATATATATATATATATATATATATATATATATATATATATATATATATATATATATATATATATATATATATATATATATATATATATATATATATATGCGAATTGTAGATCAAGAGTGAGGGTGAAGAGAGAACTATCGGATTGGTTTAGCATAGGAGTGGATTGAGACAAGGGTTTGTAATATCTCCATGTTATTTAATCTATTGATGAATGGTTTACTTAGAAAAATGGAGAGAGAAGGGAAGAGTTTTACGTTGAGAAATATGGAGGGTGAATGTGAAGTGAATGTTTTACTTTTTGCAGATGATGCGGCATGTGTTGGTGGCAGAATCTGAAGAAAAGATGAGAATAATTGTGAGAGAGTTTGAAGGGAAATGTGCAAATACGAGATTGAAATTCAATCCAGCGAAGAATAAAGTTATGAGGATTGGAGGTGGGGATGAGGAAATGTGGAGGGAGGAATTGGTTTGTAGAAGTGTGAGAATGGAAACTTGAGGAGGTGAATGAATTCAAATATCTAGTAATGTTGGGTGGAAGGTAAGGGTGGGACGGAAAAAGGAATAAAGAACAGAGTGGTAGAAGGAATGAAAGTATTGGGGGGGCCTAAGAAAAGTATGGAAGAAAGGAAAAATTTCGAAAGAAATAAAGATAAGAATGTTTGAATGTATGTGTTCACCTTCTGTATTGTATGTGTGTGAAACATAGACGATAAGTGCTCGGTCGAGAAAAAGTTTCAATGTCTTTGAGTGAAAGATTTTGAGAGCGATATATAAATTGAGAAGGATTGATAGGATTAGAAATGAAAGAATAAGGGAGATGTGTAAATGGAAGAAGAGTGTAATTGATAGAGAGGAAGAGGATGTGCTAAAATGGTTTGGACATATGTGAAGAATGAAAGAGAACAGAATGGTTGGCAAGGTACGTAGGTCCGATGTAGATAGGGGAAGGGTAGGTGGAGGGAAGGCCGAAGTGGAGATGGATGGATGGAGTGAGAGTGATTTTGATGGAAGGAATTTGAGTTTAGACGAGGGTAGAAGATTTGTGGAGACAGAGATGGAGGGAGGTTGTGAAAGCGTTGAAAGGTAAGAATAGTTATGTTTGTAAGGGAATTGTGGCGGGCACCACCTCACGAAAGTGGGAAAAGTGATATAATATATATATATATATATATATATATATATATATATATATATATATATATATATATATATATATATATATATATATATATATATATATATATATATATATATATATATATATATATATATATATATATATATATATATATATATATATATATATATATATATATATATATATATATATAATTAACATCCGCATCCGCATCCGCATCCGCATCCGCATCCTCATCAAAATTAACATCCGCATCCGCATCCGCATCCTCATAAAAATTAACATCCGCATCCGCATCCGCATCCGAACTTTTCGAAAATTCAAAATCCGCATCCGCATCCGCATCCGCACTTTCGAAAATTCAACATCCGCATCCGCATCCGCATCCGCACTTTCAAAAATTCAACATCCGCATCCGCATCCGCATCCGCACTTCTCCAAAATTCAACATCCGCATCCGCATCCGCATCCGCAAATTGGAAAATATGACATCCGATCCATCACTAATATATATATATATATATATATATATATATATATATATATATATATATATATATATATATATATATATATATATATATATATATATATATATATATATATATATATATATATATATATATATATATATATATATATATATATATATATATATATATTAATGGGAAAAGAAAACGGCAACAAAGAGAAATTTATTGCTTGATTCACCAGCAATGTTAAGATTGATTGTCTTACTGTTGTTCGGTTCGAATTTTTTTAAAAGTAAAATCTGACGTAAATAGCTCACACGCAAGCATATATATATATATATATATATATATATATATATATATATATATATATATATAATATAATATATATATATATATATATATATATATATATATATAGGTCAATACTTAAAGTCTGCTAACACTCTTGCAGATCAAATATTCATTAAACATCGAAGTTTAGAGTTTGCTATAGGGGAATCGAACCCGGGTCTATAGGACAAAAGCATAGAGTTTTACCACTACGCTACGTTACTGGCGGAACCAGCCCGGGTTCGATTCCCTATAGAAAACTTTAAACTTCGATGTTTATAATATATATATATATATATATATATATATATATATATATATATATATATATATATATATATATATATATATTATTCCTTCCGTTTGTCTTATTCCTACCGTTTCTGAACAAAATTGCATGTAATTTTAAAAATTAGAGTTATATAGATTTTCAAAATTTAAAAGAAGTAGTGATAAATCGATTATCGAGTGTATTTCATCACCACTCATGGATCGGGGAGCCTCATCGATGAAAAAATGTTTCTCTATCATACGTGTACTCTAATTAATAATAATAATAATAATAATAATAATAATAATAATAAATAATAATAATAATAAATAATAATAATAATAATAATAATAATAATAATAATAATAATAATAATAATAATAATAATAATAATAATAATAATAATAATAAATAATAATAATAATAATAATAATAATAATAATAATAATAATAATAATAATAATAATAATAATAATAAAAAATTGAAAAAAAAATTAAAAAAAAAAAAAAAAAAAAAAAAAAAAAAAAAAAATTTCTTAAAAAAAAAAAAAAAAAAAAAAAAAAAACGATTCTTTTAATTATTTTTCACACGTGCCATGTTCCTGGTCTTATTTTGTTTCATTTGAAAATTTTTTATTTTAACATGGATTAAATATAGAATTTGGAGAAGTTTTCTGAGAACAAAAAATTTTCTCGAATGTTGCAATATTTTATTCAGAAATTTAATATAATTGACCAAATGAAATTTTGTTCAATTCAACTTCTAATGAAATTTTAATTTAACAGAGATAGACTGTTTTGGAGATGCAAATAATAAAATTTGTGGTGACGTTAAAATTTCGGTTGGAAATATCTTTTGGCTTGAAGGATTGAAGGTGGTACCATTGAAAACGATAATCAAATTCATATACTCTATATACTCTTAAAGTCAAGCATATCCTTTCATTAAATTTTGAAAAAAAGAATTGAAATTTTGAAATACAATAGACTTTAATACGATAACTTCAATAACTACAATAAACTTTAATAACTCTCAATAACATAGGACAGATTCTAAAGGACAAATGGATGGGGAACGTGAAACTCACAAAATTGGTCAGAAAGTTTTTTTAGGAAACAAGATTAAAATGAAAGGGGATATGACTGAATTAGCCGTACATTAGCTACTTTTGTGCATGAAATTTCTGAAATTGGAAAAACAATGATTTTAATATATATATATATATATATATATATATTTATATATATTATATATATATATATATATATATATATATTTATATATATATATATATATATATATATATATATATATATATATATATATATATATATATATTATATATATATATATATATATATATATATATATATATATATTATATATATATATATATATATATATAATATAATATATATATATATATATATATATATTATATATATATATATATATATATATATATATATATATATATATATATATATATATATATATATATATATATATATATATATATATATATATAATATATATATATATATATATATATAATAATATAAATAAATGTTTAAAATATTAATTAATTTGGAGCCATAAAAATGATAACCAATTACCTTGGCATTTTGTGCCATTCAAGTGGCAGTTAATTACCTTCTAACTTTAATTGGTTAATAAATCCTTACCTTTCCTTTTCATTAAAACCAATTTTTATTATAATAATAATAATAATAATAATAATAATAAATTATTATTATTATTATTATTATTATTATTATATATATATATATATATATATATATATATATATATATATATATATATATATATATATATAATATATATATATATATATATATATATATATATATATATATATATATATATATATATATATATATATATATATATATATATATATATATATATAATATTTTCAAGCAACCCTTTTCAGAGTTCTAGACAGTCACAATATTATTATTATTTTTATTGAATTTATATAGTAGTAGTATAGAATTTATTATAAAATTGAAAACCTGTAAATGTACAATCTGAATAAAGATTGAGAATTGAATTATTATTATTATTATTATTATTATTATTATTATTATTATTATTATTATTATTATTATTATTATTATTATTATTATTATTATTATTATTATTATTATATATTATTATTTTAATATATTATTATATATATATTATTATTTATATTATTATTATTATTATTATTATTATTATTAATTTTTATTATTAAATAATTATTATTATATTATTATAATAAATTAATTATTATTATTATTATTATTATTTTTAAGATTATTATTTATTATTATTTTGTTATATTATATTATTATTATATTATTATTATTATTATTATTATTATTATTATTATTATTATATTATTATAATTATTATTATTATTATTAATTATTAATTATTAATTATTATTATTTTATTATTTATTTTTTTTATTTTATATTATTATTTATTTTATTAAACATTATTATTATTATTATTAATTAGTTATATATTATTATTTTTATTATTATTATTATTATTATTTATTATTATTATTAATATTATTATTTTATTATTATTATTATATATTATTATATTATTATTATTATTATTATTATTATTATTATTATTATATATTATTATTATTATTATATTATTTAAATAAAAAAAAAAAAAAAAAAAAAAAAAAAAAAAAAATTTTTTTCTTTAAAAAAAAAATTTTTAATTTTTTTAAAATTTATTTTTTATTTTTTTATTAAATTTTATTTATAAAATAAAAATTTATTATTAAATAATAATATATATATATATATATATATATATATATATATATATATATATATATATATATATATATATATATATATATATATATATATATATATATATATATATATATATATATATATATATATATATATATATATATATATATATATATATATATATATATATATATATATATATATATATATATATATATATATATATATTATATATATATATATATATATATATATATATATATATATATATATATAATATATATATATATATATATATATATATATATATATATATATATATATATATATATATATATATATATATATATATATATATATATATATATATATATATATATATATATATATATATATATATATATATATATATATATATATATATATATATATATATAATATATATATATATATATATATATATATATATATATATATATATATATATATATATATTTACTTACCATTTTGGCAGAGTTTTCTTGAATACAGATTTTCAATAAAATCTATTATTTAAATAATTGTTACTATTAACGGCAATTATTCTTTATTTCCAATCTAAAAATAAATAATAATAATAATTTAATAAGAAACACTAATAAGTAATAATTTCACTTAATTGAATACTAAATATAAGAAAAACTAATTGATAATTAATACAATCAATATTTATAACATAATTATTATTTATTTACGCTAATAATCAACAAATTTAGCTCTTTTATTAGCTCCTCTCTTAGTACATGTATATTACACAGGGGGCAAACCTTATACGAATGAACGACGGAGGCCCTTATGGTGCAGGAAGAGGTTCGAAATTTTTAAAGTTGAAACAACTTTCCCCCTTCTCATAGATCGATGTCGAAGGCGCAAACGCACTTCCTATTTCAAAACAGCTGATTTTCTTCTACATAGCTCTCGACGGCGGGCTCTCTGTCAGGGTTAATTCTCTATTTACATAATGCAGTTCTTTTATTACATATATATATATATATATATATATATATATATATATATATATATATATATATATATATATATATATATATATATATATATATATTATATATATATATATATATATATATATATATATATAGAGAGAGAGAGAGAGAGAGATAGAGAGAGATAATTTAGAAGTTTAGTATTATATATATATATATATATATATATATTATATATATATATATATATATATATATATATATATATATATATATATATATATATATATATATATATATATATATATATATATATATATATATATATATATATATATATATATATATATATATATATATATATATATATATATATATATATATATATATATATATATATATATATATATATATATAATATATATATATATATATATATATATATATATATATATATATATATATATATATATATATATATATATATATATATATATATATATATATATATATATATATATATATATATATATATATATATATATATATATATATATATATATATATATATATATATATATATATATATATATATATATATATATATATATATATATATATATATATATATATATATATATATATATATATATATATATATATATATATATATATATATATATATATATATATATATATATATATGTATACTTTGAAACATGTAACAAAGATCAACTGCAACCCGTCTAGACGCCTATTTTTTCTCTTAAAGAGAAATCCAAGCTGAAGGTCAGGGAATTTTCAAAGAGGAAGCAGAGGACCTTCTGAGTAAACATCATTTTCACTCAATAGAATTTCAGACTGGCATAAATAGATGTAATAAATTTTTATAAAAACCATTATTGTACAAATAATGTAACTGAACAACCTTAACAATTCGTTTAGACTTGAGAATAAACTCAAAGAATGAAAGAAAAGACAATTTAACACACCTATTTTACTAGTATATGCACTGTTAAAATTGTCTTAACGAATCGTTGGGACAAGTGGCAAAAAATGTCACAGTAAAACTTTCAATAGAGAAAGGACATGTTAAACTTAAGAAAGTTGCTTCACCGATTTATTTTCTAATAAGAAAATAACTGAAAAAATTTGTTGTGACATGTTTGCCACTTATAACAACGATTCGTTAGGACAATTTTTGCAGTTTGAACAAGCTAAAACTTCACTCATCAAACAAGATGAAAACTGAATGGCAGGTTAGAGTAATCCTAATATTCACAGATGATATAGGAATAGTGAGTGAGTCTTTACATCACTGGTAACCTATGTTTTCATCATCATAGGTTGGTATCAGCATATTAAGAAACTAGGTGTCAAGACCAGGAAGTTGCTTCATGCACATGAATTAATCTGTAAAAAACAATTTATTTCAAAAATTTAAAGATCAAGAGAAGCGCGAGGCATGTGAGTAAAGATGATTGATAAGATTCATAAGGTTCATAAGAGAGAAATAACACGACTGGGTGAATACCTAAAAGAAAAAGGAAGCAAATACATGAGTTGGATAAGGAGCCACGAAAAGAGAAAGCCCACCATAACATCCATCACAAGGATATCTAAAGATTATCTAGAAGAATACTTACAGGTGGAAACAACGTCAGGTATGGAATTCTAAAATATAGAATCGAAAAATAAAATTAAACAATAATACAAAAAAGAAAAGAGAAAACAGAGAATGAAAAACGATGGAGAAAACATAAACACGTTAAACATTACAAGGAAGAGGTACTGGACA
>SEYY01018899.1:0-44644 GCA_009176605.1 Armadillidium nasatum | reverse complement strand
CCCTAAATAGAGGACCTCAGCATTTGGATGAGAAGAAGTGACAGTCTCGTGAGTAGCAGTAAGATATTGAAAAAAACTGGAAAATCTGTTCCATTAGGGGAGCAGTAGCAGAAAGCACAAGATAATTGTAGTAGTAGGAAGACAGATTTTAAGCCATAAAACATCGAAATTAGGAGATTCTAGATTTACGAGACGTGTACAGGAGTGTTAATGTTAATATAGGCACAGACTCCACATTTAGACGGAAATTGTGAAAAAAGTTGTAGTTAGAGACATTAAGATTGCTAGAGAAAGAATCCCTGTCCAGCTGGGTCTCAGACAGAAGTAAAAGGTTAGGAAGAGAGGTAGTGAGGTAGTGTTCAACAGACGCGATATTAGAACGAAGGCCACGTACGTTAGCAAAGGTAATAGAAAGCCCCCGTCTACGCCCAGCCCCACGAACACTCAAATTAGGCATTTAAAAAAAAAAAAAAAAATAAAAAATAAAAAAATAAAAAAAAATCACGCACACACGCACACACTCAGACACGCACGCTCGCACACACGCACTCACTAACTCACTCCGCAAGCGCACATGCACACACGCTAGCACACAATACTGTAACCTAATTAAAATAATTATTGTTAAAATTATTAAAACTATTAAAATCAATTTTGAAAATATTAAAACTATAATTATTAAAACAAATAATGATGCAAAATTTATACTACAGAAATTGAATCGAAGAAAACAAGTAGCAAGTTTAAAACAGTAAAAGTTTATTTACGGTAAAATTAAAACAATACTTATCTTTCATTCGTCAAGCTTCACTTACAATAAAATAACCTATAATTAATTAAAAACACTAAAAAATTAAAACACAGAACACTGAAGAAAAATAAATGAACAACACATTTAACACGAAAAGAAAAAAGAAAAACACACTCAAAAAAAAAACACAAGCACACACACTAGCAATAGAGAACTAAAAAACAAACACCAAACCTTATATAATATATAATATATATATATATATATATATATATATATATATATATATATATATATATATTATATATATATATATATATATATATATATATATATATATATTATATATATATATATATATATATATATATATATATATATATATATATATATATATATATATATATATATATATATATATATATATATAACATAAACCGTTGGAAAAAATTCTACATTATATATACTGCTAATGAGGATTCGAACCCTGACGTCTAAGATGGTAAGACATTGCGCTAACCACTACACCAACTGATGGTACAAAAAGGAATCACATTGGAACTTCTCATGATCACCGCCATGACTCCATCCCAAAGGACCCTCCGACCACACTGGGGCGTAAGGTAAACGGGTCAGTTCTATCCCCAGAGACCGCAGTTCAATAAGTATTTTAGTATTTCAATATCAAAAAAGTGATTTTATATTAAAATTTCAACGTTTGTTATTCTTAACCATACTATGGCTTCAAAGCTGTTGTTTCTTCTTCTCATTCTTCGACCCTCTTCAAGAACAGGTCTTTCTAACTTTCACTAATCTCTCCTCAGACTACTTTGATCCTTCTATTACTTATCTTATCCCTTCCAAAACTTTGCTGTTTCTCTTTTCAAACACAACTTGCTCCCACGACATCACAATATATATATATATATATATATATATATATATATATATATATATATATTATATATATATATATATATATATATATATATATATATATATTATATATATATATATATATTTGTTGGCAAACAGATAATGCCTGTTTGGCATTATTAAAAGTGAACTGCTCCAGGGGTTCCCTCCCATACCCATAGTTGAGGGATAGATATAGTTGGTCTTTTCCTTTTAGGGTCAGAAAACGATAGACCTGATGGTTTTGAAAAAACAAATTATAAGAATATATACGGAATGAAGTAATATATATATATATATATATATATATATATATATATATATATATATATATATATATATATATATATATATATATATATATATATATATATATATATATATATATATATATATAACCGGCATTTTCTTTTAATTCTTTATCTTGTTTTTACCTTTCCTGACAAGTTGACTTGTTCCTAAATTTCTAATTCCACCTTATAGAAAAATCTAGGGGAGTTTACAAGATGACCTGCAACCTGCTTACTTTGGTGAAATCATAAAAACTTTGAATACCCGCATTGAACAACATAAGACCAACATTATTAGAAATAACCATATCAACATCATATTCCTTTATATCACTCAGTAACATGTAATAAATTGGAATAATAGTAAATTTATTTTTTCATCCGATTAAGAAACCTCAATCGACTTGTGGAGTCCTCCTTTATAATATATACAAAAAAAAACTTTAATCTTTATACAGGTTTTTTTGAAATTGATATCGTAGTCTGTATTTTTTTTAAAAAAATCTATTCAAAAAAATATCCATCTTACGTCAGCCACCCTTCGCTAGTTTATTTTTACTACAGTTTGGAAATCGACCTTTTATCGTACTTTCTGGGTAAATTGTTTCCACATTATTTCTTCTCAGTAGTATCTTGTGTGAGAGAAGAGAACGTTAAATTTTGCAACAGTTTTTATTTATTTTTTTATTTTTATTTAACTCCATTTAGTGTTTTTAAAAATTGATATGTAATTAGAGCGCGTAGTGTTAGTGTTTTTAAAATATATATATTATATATATATATATATATATATATATATATATAATATATATATATATATATATATATATATATATATATATATATATATATATATATATATATATATATATATATATTACAAATACCGTTATGTATAAGGGCAGCTTCCGCAAAAAGTCACTCATAAGAAATTTTTAAAAATATTTTCATGGGCGATGCTATAAAATAATTCGAGACCAGTTCATAAAGAATAGCTATCAGGTCCCGTCGTTCTGCTCCGAGACTCTGAAAAAGTACATTTGGATTCTTGAGAATATCATGAGGAACAAATGTGTGTTAACCAGATTTACTTTCCCTTCTATGTCGCCTTTCAATTTCAGAGCAGGTTGAGCTGGGTCCAGCAGTCCCCCCAACCGATTCATCACTAGAATTGCTGATTGGCTCAAACTCAACAGTTTCTTTGAACATTACCGAATGGTCTCTTTTGGGAAAAGCTTCGTCATAGGTTATTTTCTGCCTTTTCTTGACAATTTTTGCATTGACTTTGTCAATTCCTGAAAAATATAATTTCCTGTCAATTATCATGCTTTGCATGAAAGCAATGAATAATATAAAAAAAACTAATACCTTTCTCCAAGTTATATTTATCCCAAAGTTTCATCAGCTGAGGGGGGGGGGTACTCCTCTTTTGAAATTATGGTTCTTAAAAACAAAATAAATGTACAGCATTGATTTTCGTTATTCTCTCTCAATTTATTGAGACAGCTGAAATAATTAATATATATAATATATATATATATATATATATATATATATATATATATATATATATATATATATATATATATATATATATATATATATATATATATATATATATATATATATATTAAAAATTGTATTTGGTAGTTGCCAGATTTAAATTTATCTCGTTAAAAAAGAGGCTAATATTTTCGGAGACTGGTGGTTACAATCAGAGGTTGCCATTTTTGAATTCTATCACTTCTTCACGGTACTTCGTGGTGTCTAGATCTGTTCAATTTTGGGTTCTCAATAATTGTGTTTACATCTTTCAAGGTTTCGTACCATTCAAAGAGTTCAAATCAAGTTTGTTAAACTAATAGAATATTCTTGGATATTGGCCGATTTTATTACCGAGTCGTTTATTCTAGTTAATTCTAGTTTATTCTAGTTTATACAAGGCAGGTTGTCGGCTTGAAGCAAAGTAATATAAGTTGTATTCGAAGCCTTTCGTGTTAATATTCGACAAATTAAAGGAGGCTCTTTTTGTTAACAATTAAACTATATATTCTTGGAGGCTTTAAACGGGTTTAATTTATTCGTTTCAAGCAGTGAGAAAATCACAATTTTCTCAAAGCTTATTCCAGCTGTGTAATATCTTCCTTTATATAAATATTATATATTTATAAACGACTAATCCTAGTCTGCAATAGAATATTGCCTCCAAATAATTACTAAAAACCTAACATCTCAATATAGTCAACAAAAACTCCTTATATTAATTCTGTAAAAGTCCTTACGACAGGATACATTTTCACTCGTACATTTGAGTGACCTTAATGAAGTAATCTAAATTCGATTATTTTATCTTGAAAAATTGTGATCTAGATTTTATCTTGATAAATTTTCGTTTCACGTTTACGTTTAAATTTTCATATTAGTGTGAAAATTTTTTTGCGGTCTAGCTTACGCTTACTTAGTATTCGGTAGTAGAGAAATAGGTTGTATATGCAAATATTTATATTTGTATATAGGTAAAAAAGCTTATACGACCTGAAATAAGGTTTAGAAAAGCTAACCTGTAGTAGAAATATCGGCCTTAACGAAATTCTTTTTGAATATATATATATATATATATATATATATATATATATATATATATATATATATATATATATATATATATATATATATATATATATATATATATATATATATATTATATATATATAATTAAAGTCTATGAATATTTTGCGTATATTCTAGCAAAGCATTTTGCATTTAATTTTCGGTTGCGTATTTGCGTATATTTATAATGCATATTTTGCGTTTTGAAATTTTACATATTCTTTACGAAAATGCCTCTTTTTGACAAAACAGCTGCTAGTTATCTAATTACAGAACTGGAGGGCAGCTTAAGTGGAGAATTAGGGGGAAATGAATAGGACACCCTCTCGCCTGAAGATAGTCTCCTTCAGGAATTGAAACAAAGGCTCTCCTTTTAAAAGATTTAGAGCAGTAGTCAAGAGGAAGATTACTCTTCTTTTCATAAATATTCTCGAGCTTTCCTCAAGCGAAGAGAATATGAAGATGACTCTGTTGCAGCTCGAAGGAGTGAGGCAGGTATCTTGAAGAGGTTAAAATCTGACACGAAAATTGAGGAAATGATAAGTGTTTTCTTTTAAAATAGAAATTATTCAAATTGGTATTATCCTTCGACAATTAAGATTTTTACTTAAGAACATGCAGCATTCAACTATAAGAGGATAATTTTTATAGGAGTTAAGACAAAAAAAATAACCTTGCTATTATAATTTCTGCCAAAACTTCTCCATAGCTTCTCGCCGTTCTTCATTTATCATTTGGGTTCCTTCAAATGGGATGATTTTTATTATTTTGTTTGAAAATTTAAACACTTCTCCCGATATTCCCTCACCAATTTTTCGGCAATCTTCCAGCAAGCTACAAACATAAAAATTGTATTGGGAAATTATTTATATAATATATTATTATCAGAGGTGGGCAAAAGCGCAATTTGCATTGAGATTACCTATTTCAGGAATCCCTTCTTCAAATATAATTCTGTAATCCTGATGCAAAACCCGGTTTCCTTTACCGGTCAACCGCGCCTCACAAATTCCAAGAATATCCCGTTTCCGCTCTCCCATCAACTCCACCACCTCTTCCTCCTTTCCCTCCATAGTACTAACATTTATGGTTCCGATGCGCAAGTCCAATTTTCGTGATCCATTATCATGCCGTGTCAGATGCCGAAAAGATCCGTCCGAATTCCGAGGCCTCGCGTGCGCAACTTGAGCTGACTTCATCCACTACCGGCTAGCTAGGCCTGTCATAGCTTCCTCGGAACCGCCACTTAGTATCTTCCCAACCACTATAGTCTCCCAATTGGGTTACAGGGTTTCCCAACATTCCCCAGACAGTGATTAAGTCGACTTAAGCGCTGCACCTCTTCAAGGTTAGACGGTTCCTTGCCATGATAGGTTGGGCTTCATGGCCGCAGCACTATGTTGTTCAAAGAAAAGTCTATTTGAAGGACTCAATGATTCTGATAAGACTGCAAATTGTTTGAATAAACCATATTCTAGTTGAAATTGGTATACAATCACTTTCTTTTGCATTAAATCCAAAACAGTATAGCTTTTTTTTTTTTGTAGCTTCACATGAAAATTTTTTTTCTCAATTTAATTATCTAAATATTTATTTTTAAAATATATTTTAGAATTTCAATATCAAAAAAGTGATTTTATATTAAAATTTCAACGTTTGTTATTCTTAACCATACAATGGCTTCAAAGCTGTTGTTTCTTCTTCTCATTCTTCGACCCTCTTCAAGAAGGTCTTTCTAACTTTCACTAATCTCTCCAACTTTCACTAATCTCTCCTCAGACTACTTTGATCCTTCTATTACTTATCTAATCCCTTCCAAAATTTTGCTGTTTCTCTTTTCAAACACAACTTACTCCCACCACATCACAATCATATATATATATATATATATATATATATATATATATATATATATATATATATATATATATATATATATATATATATATATATATATATATATATATATATATATATATATATTACTTGTTGCCAAACAGATAATGCCTGTTTGGCATTATTAAAAAGGAACTGCTCGAGGGGTTCCCCCCCATACCCATAGGTCAGTGAGAGATAAAGTTGGTCTTCCTGGAAAATGTCGGGTTTTTCGTTTTCTGACCCTAAAAGGAAAACCAAATAAAAATATTTACGGGAATGAAGTATATATATATATATATATATATATATATATATATATATATATATATATATATATATATATATATATATATATATATATATATATATATATATATATATATATATATATATATATATATATATAAAACATCGGTATTTTAAAGTCCTAACATAGGGGAATCGAACCCGAACCCTATAGCACAAAAGCATAGAATTTTACCTCTACTCCACTGGCGGATCAAAAGAGAAATGGAAAGAGGAGGCTTATGAATTCAGAAGAACAACCTCCAAAGACTTCTTCCGACATCGCTTGTGTTACCAAGGAATTCATTTCAGATTTTACTTTAGAACATGCAACATTCAACTATAATAGAATAATTTTTATAGGAGTTAAAAAAAAAAAAATTACCTTGATATTAAAATTTCGGATTTCACTTCTTCAAATTTTCTCTGAACCTCTCCATTGAAGAGGGAGTCTCCCTCAATAGGTACAATTTTAAAAATTTTTTCAACAACTTGGAAAACCTCCCCGGAAATTTCCTCTCCAATTTTCATGGAATTTGTATTTGTAGTGTTGGAGGTTTGGGTGATGGTCCCATCTCAGCTTGGCTAATGTGGCTTGTGTAGGATGGGGGGAGAGTCGATTATTTTAGAAATGTTATATAAGGACAGTTTACCATTTTAGAGGCTCTTCCGATGCTTCTATTTTTTGTTTTTGTAATAATTTTATATTATTTTCATTGGCATTGGACCAATGAATTTTTTTGAGGACCTCCCTATCTGGTAAATTTCGATAGGGGCCTCGAAGGAGGTTTTGATCTCTTCCCTCGAGATTTTTTGGTAGAATGTTAATCCTGTGAATGTACATTTTGTTGACACTTTGATGCCATATTATAAAACCTAATAAAAACAAAAACAAAAAAATATATATATATATATATATATATATATATATATATATATATATATATATATATATATATATATATATATATATATATATATATATATACTTGATTAATTCAATCAGCGTAAATAAACAATAAATGATTTTTTTTGGACGATCTTTTGTACTGTCCTACAGGGACGTCACTCAAAAGTATCCAGAAGTAGTCCCCCCCCCCCTCCATCATACAGGGATTCCACTTGCCTTGGTAATTTGAAATTTCTTGGTGGAATCTTTATCCATGCTTATCAATCACTTCTCCAAGGTTCGGAGTAAAGAAATTGAGGTGGGAGTGTAAAAAATGAATTTTGATTGACATTCGGCATCCCATTTCATCATAAGACAGTAACAACTCCTTAATACACTTTTCGTAATCTGGCTCACTTGTGTTATCAAGGAATCCATGGCAGACTGATTTAAATGCTTCCCATGCTCTCCATTCCTTTAAAGTGAGAAGCTCTTCAAATTCATCACCTATCGGATCTGAGGTCCAACGATGCTCTCCTTGAAGTTAGTAGAACTTAAAATTACACAAGTGTTGGTAGGCAGCGCCATTTTTATTCATAGCTTTAACAATATTTTTCATTGAACCGAGTTTGATGTGAAGATTGTCGTTATCATTTTTGTGTTATCAATGAGCATGTTTAGGTTATAATATTTACTTAAACTCGGGCCATAAATTTTCACCTCTGTTATACACTCTGCATATTCCGAGGGACCCCTCTCTCGGAAACAGTAATCATAACATGGGAAATTAGAAAAGTACGACCGCAAGTCATGCAAGTTAGTGGCACCGAAATTCCAGAAACGTCTCCTCGCCAAATTCGGAGACTGTTCTTGCGGAATATTTAAAGAGTCAGAACAAGATACAGGGATATGAAGGTGATCGGATGAACCCAGAGGAGGAAAAATTTTAATAAAATAAGAAGAAGGATTAGAAGCTAGGAAAGGCTAAAGAATGTTGGGTTCATCACCAAGGTGATCACGAATACGGTTAGGGAGATGCACCAACTGCTCAAGCCTGTTCTGGATGAAAAAGTGGTAGGTGAGTTCAACAGCTGGATCATGAGAACTAGATGAAAGCCACTAAACAGATAGGTAAATATTAAGGTCTGCTAAACTCTGATATTTAATGAATCTGAACTGCGAAAGAGTTAGCAGATCTTAATTATTTACCTATTTGTTTAGTATTCGAGAGGAAAGGGGGACCGAGACCGGGTCATTTGCCTCACGCTCAAGCGCGGCTGATAGAAGTCCTTGGAGGTTGCTCTTGTGAATTCATAAGCCTCCTCTTTGGATTTCTCGTTTGAACTGCCAGTAGCGTAGTGGTAAAACTCTAGGGTTTTGTTCTATAGGGCCCCGGGTTCGATTCCCCTATAGTAAACTTTAAACGCTGATGTTCAATGTATCTGATCTGCGAGAGAGTTAGAAGACCTTAATTATCTATATATATATATATATATATATATATATATATATATATATATATATATATATATATATATATATATATATATATATATATATATATATATATATATATATATATATATATATATATATATATATATATATATATATATATATATATATATATATATATATATATATATATATATATATATATATATATATATATATATATATATATATATATATATATATATATATATATATATATATATATATATATATATATATATATATATATATATAATATATATATATATATATATATATATATATATATATATATATATATATATATATATATATATATATATATATATATATATATATATATATATATATATATATATATATATATATATATATATATATATATATATATATATATATATATATATATATATATATATATATATATATATATATATATATATATATATATATATATATATATATATATATATATATATATATATATATATATATATATATATATATATATATATATATATATATATATATATATATATATATATATATATATATATATATATATATATATATATATATATATATATATATATATATATATATATATATATATATATATATATATATATATATATATATATATATATATATATATATATATATATATATATATATATATATATATATATATATATATATATATATATATATATATATATATATATATATATATATATATATATATATATATTTATATATATATATATATATTTATATATATATATATATATATATATATATATATATATATATATATATATATATATATATATATATATATATATATATATATATATATATATATATATATATATATATATATATATATATATATATATATATATATATATATATATATTATATATATATATATATATATATATATATATATATATATATATATATATATATATATATATATATATATATATATATATATATATATATATATATATATATATATATATATATATATATATATATATATATATATATATATATATATATATATATATATATATATATATATATATATATATATATATATATATATATATATATATATATATATATATATATATATATATATATATATATATATATATATATATATATATATATATATATATATATATATATATATATATATATATATATATATATATATATATATATATATATATATATATATATATATATATATATATATATATATATATATATATATATATATATATATATATATATATATATATATATATATATATATATATATATATATATATATATATATATATATATATATATATATATATATATATATATATATATATATATATATATATATATATATATATATATATATATATATATATATATATATATATATATATATATATATATATATATATATATATATATATATATATATATATATATATATATATATATATATATATATATATATATATATATATATATATATATATATATATATATATATATATATATATATATATATATATATATATATATATATATATATATATATATATATATATATATATAGGTGGGAGGAGAGGAGTTGAGGGTATTAATAGATGGAATTGAGATAAAGAAATGTGGAAAGATATAAGTATTTGGGGGGTATATTCGGAGGAGATGGAGGGAATAGACAAGAAATCACAAATAGGATAACTCAATACGGAGGAGCTGTAAGAGCAGTGTATCTCATACTGAAAGATAAACAAATGAGTGTGGGGGTGATAAAATTGATTTTTGAAAGTGTTTTAACCCCGATCCTACTTTATGGAGCGGAGACATGGAGTATGACGGGAAGAGAGGAGAGTAGAATACAGTCGGCGGAGATGTATGTATTAAGAACGATAATAGGAAAGACAAGGAGAGACAGATTGAGAAATGAAAGAATAAGAGAAGAGGTTCGGTGTGAAAGCTATGCTAAATAAAATGGACGCAGCCGGATTGAGGTGGTGGGGACACTTGGAGAGGATGGAGGAGGGGAGAGTAGCCAAGAGGAGGTGGGAGTGGAGACCGGCAGGAGTAAGACCGAAAGGAAGACCTAGGAAGAGATGGAAGGACTCAGTGGAAGAATCTTTGAGAAGACATAGAATACCGTCTATGCAAGAACTGATGGAGGAGAGTGTTAAAAGACAGGAGGAAATGGAGAAGAGTGCTGGCCCCACTGACTGGGTCTTAGACTCTTCCTGGGAGCGGTTGTAATATATATATATATATATATATATATATATATATATAATATATATATATATATATATATATATATATATATATATATATATATATATATATATATATATATATATATATATATATATATATATATATATATATATATATGTATATATATATATTCTTTATATACCCCTTGTTGAAGTAAACACAATGAAAAATAGACACTATTTATTCGTAAATTAATAAACGTGAGATGTTATAATATTTCTATTTTTCACTATTTTTTTTAGTTTTTACTTTTGTTGAGCTTTCGTGCTTTATTAAGTCACTTCTTCAGAGCAAATAATTAAACAAAGTGACAAATAAACAAATAAGTAATTGATTCATAATGAAAAAAAATATAAGAGAAATATGGATATATCTTGAAGTAGTGAATAATTGATTTATAATGAAAAAATATATATAAGAATTAACGAAAAATATATCTTGAAGAAGTGAGTATTTAGTTATTGGTGGAAGTTCACTTAATGGAGACATTCCAGTACTTTGCATGGCTTATAAAATTCGAGAAACATTCGATGCAATATAATTTAAGTGAACAATTTATCTATTGTTGTTGGGATTGTAAATAATTCCATTCATAAAATTATTTTGATCACTCATTAAAATTATTTAGATCCGTTACCCATTAAATTTTATTATTGCGTTCTATATTCGCGTTTTATGCTAAATAAAAGAAAACTTTCATTCTAGGGGAAACTATAATATCCTTTGAATTAAAAAATCTCTCCTTTAAATTTTCAAAATGGAATATAAATATTTACCGATCCTTTTATAAAATTAACTTAAAAATAGAAACAACAGAAGTGAGTATAACAATGTATATAGAATGGGTTGAGTTTTGGAAAATTCTTTAAATTGGTTATTACTTTCAATAAATTTTATAATTAAGGTAATAATTTTTACAATCATTGTAAATGTTAGATTGATACTTAACAGTTAAAGAACTGGATGAGATACTCTTAATTCCAAATTTATATAAAATCTCTTGATTACAATAATAATAATTTAAAATTGTATATTTTTTAAACAGAGCATCATAAATTTTGATCTTATTAATAAAAATTTACGAACTTTAAAAAAAAAAATTGAATTTTATAAATATAAAGTTCTATTTAAGAAAAAGAGATAAATGAGACATGGTTTTATGGATTTCTGAAGGTGTAGATTTCGAATTTGATATTATTTTTTAGGTAATTTTAATAGAAAAAAGTATTAAAGTTAATTTTAAAAAAAAATATAAAAGATAGAGAAATTTTACAGAAGAGTAAAGTTCAAAAACTTGATGAAATATAATATTTGTTTTTCAAAAGTTTTGTACAGCATATAGTATTTTATTATTTTTCTTCTATAATTAATATGGAAATAAATATTAAATTTAAAGACAGTCACTTTTTCATGCAATAATTAGTTTTACGAGATGGATAATTCTGATAGATCAAACGATGTATTAATTTATATAGTTTTAGATAAAGATCGATTTTCAAGAAGGATAAAAGAAGAAGAAATGATAAGTATTTTTTTTTAAAAATCTCGAAAAAATTATGAAATTCCAGAATCATGAAAATCAAATATCAATTTATAATAAAATAATTTACCAGATTTGTGATATTAATTAAGAGTTTTAAAGTTCATGAAAAATGTAACAATCATAATAGAAATACAAATCAATCAATTCTTAATATGAAGTATTTTAATGATAAAGAGAAATTATTTAATAGAATTGTCACAAACCTTTAAGTTCATGAAAATATTGAAAAAAAATAAAATAAATTTAATGAGTTGTAATTTTAAAAATTGTCGAGAAGTAATTCAAGGCAATTTTAAAGCCTAATGTTTAAACAAAATAAAAAAATTTAATTGTACCAAGGATTTTTATTAATGATATGATGAAAACGATTGGGAAAAATATTCAAGAACAAAATTGTAAAAATTTGAATCAAGTCGAACTCTTCACGTTGAATTCTATAAAAATTTACGTGATGGACAAACATCAACAATTAAAATGGTTCAACAATGGAACGAAGGAAGCTTAACTAATATGATTTAAATAACGAGATTGTACTTAAAGAAAAAATATGTAAATTTACAAAAGAAAATAAGGTTTGATGATAAATAAGCTTCTAGATTTAGAAATCAAAGTAGTGAAATATAAACAATTGAGAGATTCTTCGTATATCAAAACTCCAGCCAAATATTTTAAACTCAAAGTTTTGATTGATTGACATTCAAAATAAAAAGAATAACGAATGTTTAAAATGATGCATGGCAAGATCAGACTGTTCATATTTTTTTTAAAGTTTACATCTCACAGAGAGGAGAGGAACTTTCCTATGTAGTTCATACCTAGGATTCTCAAGAGGAATCGAACCCACGCCCCCAAGCACGTGAGTCAACCACCCTACCGTTTGAGCCACTTAAATGATCATAAAAAATAAAAGAAATAACTAAAAATTAAAATTGGAAAGGAATAGAATTTGCAGTTCAATTAAAACAAAATGATGTGACAGTTAAAGTATACGGACTGGATGAAAAAGAAATATTATATCCAATAAGAATCACAAAAGTTGTGAAAACTAAACATGTTGATTTATTTTAATATCAAATGATGAAAATACACATTATTTACTTATGAAACATTTGAATCCACTCATGGATAAAAAGAATTAAAAAACTTATCCATGTCGATTTTGTTTGTATAGTATTTGGAAAAAAGTATTATTAGATAATTAATTACCAGGATGCATTATTCATACTCCAGAAAAAATGGAATTAACTGAATTTATACTGTATTATAAACAATCCATACATCTTTTTATTATAAATGCATATTTTGAAAGCACCATACACGAGTCGACCAAATTATAAAGAATCCTATTCTATTAATTTATAGATACTTCAAGCAAACAATTGGTATTGCTATACGAAATGTGATGTATATGAATTTTCAAAGCTTGAAATGTATGTAGGAAACGAGGCATCTTTAATATTTAATTTCAGAATCAAAAAGGGTTTATAAATTACCGAAAATGAACAACCCAATGAATCTAACTTCAGAAGAAAAATAAATTCATAAAACTGCTAATTGTTGTTGTGAAGCTAGAGATCATCTTTAAACAAGAAAATATAAAGGACTTGATCATAGAAGTTGTAATTTACAAATTAGAATTCATATTTATTCCAATAATATTGCATAACATATGTAAATACGATGCTCATTTATTCGTTAAAGAATTTGGACATAATGATTGTAAATTAAGAACACTTCCTCAAACGGATGAAATTTATATAAGTTTCAGTCAGTTTATAAAATTTGATGAAATAGTAAAACCTATAAGCATGGAGTTGAGATTATTAAAGGAAACGGTCCAGTTTGAAATTTTTTTAAATTTTCAGCCGATTCTCCTGAAATGTTCAGTATATATAACTTTATTTCCGGTGAAAAAGTACTTTCTAGCGTTTTTCTGAGTCTATATTGGTTAATTTTTTTTAAAGAAATCTGACCCCTTTTCAAATGAAAGGTGGATCCAAACTATTATTTTGGATAACCAAAAATTTGAACTGTAATTCCAGAATTCAATTGGCTACAAAAGTTTTTAAAAGAGTTTTGTTCAATGAGTTTTAGAAAAAATGCTATAAGCCCAAAACAAACCAACTGCCGAAAAAGTTTTTTTTTGAAAAAAATCCACATTTTCGGACAAAAAAAATATATATAACTATAGTATTTCTTATTTTTTTTGGTATATAGAGGATGAATGGGGCTACATATTCCTCTCTATGCTTTATTCGATGCGATTCGCTGGTTTCGAGATACAGTTTCTCAATAAGATAAATTCCAAAAATTTCAAAAGTCTAGGAGTCTATATCTCGTTTCAAACAAATAGCATTTAATAATAAACTAGATCAATGGTCAAAAATAAAAATAAAAATATAGTAAATAAAGTTTTTTTAAATAATTTTTTTCCGGATGGTTACGTTTCTGCAAATATTTTTGAAAGAAAACTTCATGTGCTTATATCTTTTTTTCAAGACGTGATATCAAAAATCTGTTCTCACTTATTATTCAGTTAAATTTTCCGTTCATGCATACCATTGGTTTAACCCCCGCTATTCATTTATGTTTTAACTTTGGATCCAAACAGTTTTCACACCGTTATAGACTCAGAAAAACGTTTGAAATCAACTTAGAACTTCAAAAAAAAATGAAGATTTTTTTAAAGATTGGCCCCTCCCCTAATCGTTAATTTCATATTCATGCCCTCATTTCTAACTCAGTTACCATCAAATTTAAGGGATGAAAATTAAAAATTTATTCAAATATTATTAAGATGATCAGTTTGTATCTAAAATGTGAAGGAATTTATCAGTATGACTGGATGGATGATACTTCAAAATTTAATCATGAAAAGTTACATAGTGGAGAAAAGTTTTATAGTATTTTAAATAATGAAGGTATAACAAACGAGGGTTACAAACATGCGCAGACTCTCTGAACAAAATTTAACTGTAATACGCTTAGAGATTATCATATGCTGTATTTAAAATCAGATACGCTATTATTAGCTAATGTATTCGAAAATTTCAAAGAAACGTGCTTAGACACCTATAAATTAAATCCAGCACGTTATTTTACATCTCTAGGTTTGTCTTGGGATGCATTATTAAAAGAAAACTAAATAAAATTGGATTTGGTTTAAGACCCAAATAAGGAGTGGAATAAGCACCATAACTCATGGATATGCGAAAGCGAATAATACATATATTCTAGAAAGTTATGAGAAAAATAAAAAACAAATTTATATCACTTATTTAGATGCCTAATAATTTAAACAGTTGTGCAATGTAACAGTTTTTGCCTATTGGGAAATTTAAATAGATGAAAAATTTTGAAGATTTTGGTGTTTCATATATTAGTGATGAATCGAGAAAATGTCATAGTTTAGAAATTGATCTTGAATATATAAAAGAATTGCATGGTTTACACAATGATTATCCCTTTGCAGCTTAAAATATAGTTAGATAAAGTTTCAAAATTAGTTAAAAATTTGAATAATAAAGGTAAGTATATAATTCATTATATAAATTCAAAACAGTGTTTAAAATTAGGATTGAAACCTACAAAATTACACAGAATATTAGAACTTGATCAGAGCGATTAAATAAAATCAACATTGATCTTAACAAGAGATAAAGAAAGGAAGCGAGAAATGCATTTAAGAAAGATTTTTTAAAATTAATGAGTAACTCCGTGTTTGGCAAAACACTAGAAAATATAAGGAATAGAGTCGAAGTAAAACTAGTTAAAATGAAGACCAAGCTCAAAAATTGTTTAAAAAAAAATTAAATCACTTAAAATATTTTAAGTAAATTTTATAGCTTGTCATATGAAGAAAACTAAATTGAGATTTGATAAACCTATCTATATAGAAATGTCATTTTTAGAATTAAGTGAAATGACTTTCATTATAATCATAAAGAAATAAATATAATGAAAAGCCAAATTATTGCTTTCATTATGTTATTATAGACAAAGGAACGATGTTTTTAAAGATATGAAAAAGAGAGTGCAACTGTTTGATAAATCTCATTATCCAAAAGAGTATAAATTATGTTCAGAAAAATATAAAAGTCCTTAGGTTAAAGGAAAGGAAATCGATAACAAAATGTGTTTGATTAGAGGAAAATTATAACCGTTTAAAACTATTGAAAATGATGAAATTAAAAAACCTCAGGGAGTAAAGAAAAGGGTTATTAACCAAACGATTAACATTGATGAATATGAAAAAAAATATTATTTGAGGAAGAAAACTTTATATAGGAAACAAAATTTAATACAAAGTAAAAAACACAATTTATATACTACTCAATTAAATAAAATAGAATTACCGAGAAATGATAATAAATTTAATATATTAGAAAATAATATAAACATATTAACTTAAGGACATTATAGAATAAACTAGAAATAATTAGTTGGCGCTGTCAATAGATTACATGTTATGCGTAAGGATTAAATATTTAATGTTGTTGTATTGAGGGGGTGTCGTTTATACACCCCCTCCTATTAAATTTATTTATTTAGTTTCGCTGAAATTTTTTATAAAAATGCTGGTTAGTTTTAAGTTAATTGTAATTAGTTGAAAGTTAGATGTAAGAAAAATTTATTATAAAATTTAAAATATCGTTATAAGTAATTGGGGGATAAATCATTCCCACAACTGAAAAGTATAAAAATTATCAAAATTATAAAATTTTAAAATATAAAAATAAAATACAAATTTTAAAAGATAATGTAGAGAGTAAAGTCATGTTAAAATTTAATGAAATAATTACTGAGACTGGCTTGAACGAGCTCCCCTTCGATAAAAATTTTAAAAAGTAGATTATCTTCATAAATGAATAAAGATTATATTATTTTTTATTATATTCAAAATTGCCAAGTGTTGAAATTGAAGAGAAATTAATTTAATATAAGTAACGGAAGATAGAAATAAAAAAGATAAAAATGTAGCGTGTGATTTATTAGCAAGACAGGCTAGTGAAAATCATCTAAATGTCAATAAATTGGATTATAAAGTAAAGATCCGATATTAGGGAATGGGAATGAAATCAAGATTGAAATGAGTTTATCAAAGATTTAAAAATGAGCTTACGGAAGTGGGTAGAAAAATTAAAAGAAATATTTCATAATCCTCAAATTGAATTTACGGGGATAAAGGACTTGTACAGAAAAGTCAATTATCTTCTAAAATAGCTACAGATTAGTTAAGTTGTTAGAATATATATAAACTACATAAACAGATAATACATAAATTTAAAGCGAGAAAGATAATTTCGTCTAGTGTTGACGATCAGTGACAAGCTGATTTGGTAGACATGCGAAAATATAAAACTCAGAATAAAAATATAAAATATTTATTATCATCTATAGATTATTTTACTAAATAAGCTTTGCTACTTCTATTTTAAAAGGTGAAGTTTTAATCTGATCTCGTAAAAACGAATGTAAAACAAAGTTTAAGCAATCCATTTGAAGATGTTTAAAATGGAAGAAATTTTTTATTTTACCTCAGGGACAAACAAGAATGGAGATACCGAATAGACTTTAGACATGGAATAGACTGACTGATTTGAGGAATATTCCCCTGTTTCTTATCTCTGGAGAACTCGAGCATCTTTGAATTAACTTAGAAATATGCCATGTTGAATACATCATTATTAAAAATGTAAATACAGCGATAAAATTTTGCGAAATGCTTTATTTCTATAAGCATAAACATTTAAAAAAGAAATTAAAAATACAATGAGTTACGTTGAGCAATTTCATTTCATTTCTATATTTTATTCAGGAAAGGACAATTACAATTTTACAATGTTTCAATAGGTTATATACTACCAAATAGAATATTAAAAATTTGTTAGCTGTACATTTCTCTGAAAATGGGATTCTAGGAGGATACGTTTTGATTTCAACTGAGCCCAAAAGTTTAGTCAATAAATAATTTATCAATTTATTTTAATAAGCATTAAAGTACAAATAAGATGTATATAGATTAGCAAACAATAAAAATAGTAATAATAATAATAATAATAAAAATAATAATAATAATAATAATAATAATAATAAAATAATAATAATAATAATAATAATAATAATAATAATAATAATAATAAAGGAACGATGTATTTAAAGATATGAAAAAGAGAATGCAACTGTTTGATAAATCTCATTATCCAAAAGAGTATAAATTATATTCAGAAAAATATAAAAGGCCTTAGGTTAAAGGAAAGGAAATCGATAACAAAATTTTTTTGATTAGAGGAAAATTATAACCTTTTAAAACTATTGAAAATGATGAAATTAGAAAACCTTAGGGAGTAAAGAAAAGGGTTATTAAGAGAACGATTATCATTGATGAATATGAAAAAAGTATTATTTGATGAAGAAACTCTATATAGGAAACAAAATTTAATACAAAGTAAAAAGCACAATTTGTATACTACTCAATTAAATAAAATAGAATTACCGAGAAATGATAATAAATTTAATATATTAAAAAATAATATAAACATATTAACTTAAGGATATTATACAATAAACTAGAAATAATTAGTTGGCACTGTCAATAGAGTACATGTTATGCGTAAGGATTAAATATTTAATGTTGTTGTATTGAGGGGGTGTCGTTTATACACCCCCTCCTATTAAATTTATTTATTTAGTTTCGCTGAAATATTTAGTTTCGCTGAAATGTTGGTTAGTTTTAAGTTAATTATAATTAGTTGAAAGTTAGATGTAAGAAAAATTTATTACAAAATTTAAAATATCGTTATAAGTGATTGGGGGATAAATCATTCCCACAACTGGAAAGTATAAAAATTATCAAAATTATAAAATTTTAAAATATAAAAATAAAATACAAATTTTAAAAGATAATGTAGAGAGTAAAGTCATGTTAAAATTTAATGAAATAATTACTGAGACTGGCTTGCACGAGCTCCCTTCGATAAAAATTTTAAAAAGTAGATTATCTTCATAAATGAATAAAGATTATATTATTTTTTATTATATTCAAAATTGCCAAGGGTTGAAATTGAAGAAAAATTAATTTAATATAAAGTAATAAGTAACGGAAGATAGAAATATAAAAAAGATAGAAATATAGCGGGGGATTTATTAGCAAGACAGGCTAGTGAAAATCTTCTAGATGGCAATGAATTGGATTTTCAAGTAAAGATCCGATATTAGGAACAGTTGTTATGGGAATGAAATCAAGATTGAAATGAGTTTATCAAAAACTTAAAAATGAGCTTACGGAAGTGGGTAGAAAAATTAAAAGATATATTTCATAATCCTCAAATTGAATTTACGGGGATAAAGGACTTGTACAGAAAAGTCAATTATCTTCTAAAATAGCTACAGATTATTTAAGTTGTTAGAATATATATAAACTACATAAACAGATAATACATAAATTTAAAGCGAGAAGGATAATTTAGTCTAGTGTTGATGATCAGTGACAAGCTGATTTGGTAGACATGCAAAAATATAAAACTCAGAATAAAAATATTATTATCATCTAAATATTATTTTACTAAATAAGCTTGGGCTACTTCTTTTTTAAAAGGTAAAGTTTTAATCTGATCTCGTAAAAAAGTATGTAAAACAAAGTTTAAGCAATAAATTTGAAGATGTTTAAAATGGAAGAAATTTTTTATTTTACCTTAAGGACAAACAAGAATGGAGAGACCTAATAGACTTTAGACATCGAATAGACTGACTGATTTGAGGAATTTTCCCCTGTTGCTTATCTCTGGAGAACTCGAGTATCTTTAAATTAACTTAGAAATATGCCATGTTGAATACATCATTATTAAAAATGTAAATTATGCGATAAAATGTTGCGAAATGCTTTATTTCTATTAGCATAAACATTTAAAAAAGAAATTAAAAATACAATGAGTTACGTTGAGCAATTTCATTTCATTTCCATATTTTATTCAGGAAAGGACAATTACAATTTTACAATGTTTTAATAGGTTATATACTACCAAATAGAATATTAAAAATTTGTTAGCTGTACATTTCTCTGAAAATGGGATTCTAGGCGGATTGATTTCAACTGAGCCCAAAAGTTTAGTTAATAAATAATTTATCAATTTATTTTAATAAGCATTAAAGTACAAATTAGATGTATATAGATTAGCAAACAATAATAATAATAATAATAATAATAATAATAATAATAATAATAATAATAATAATAATAATAATAATAATAATAATAATAATAATAATAATAATAATAAATAATAAAAATAATAATAATAATAATAATAATAATTATAATAAAAATAAATATAATAATAATAATAATAATAATAATAATAATAATAGTAATAATAATAATAATAATAATAATAATATAAAAGAAGTAAAGATAGCAAAAATAATAATGATTATAGCAAAACTAATACCAACAAGGAATGTCAAGTCATGATATAAATATTGAGAAATATTAATACTCTTTTATTTTTGTTAATCTTTATTCATATATTCATTTCGATTTCATTATTGTTTTAATTCGCATGAATTTAAACCAGGGTAAGAAAAAACATTAAAAAAAAAAAAAAAAAAAAAAAAAAAATTTCAAACCAGTTTTTTTTTTTCTTTTTTCTTTTTTATTACAATAATGAACCAATAGGTGAAATGACTAATAAATACTGAAAAAGGCATTATATTTTTCTATATAGAACAGTAACAAAATGATTGAAATGAAGCAAAAAATAAATTTGAACTTTTAAAAAATAAAGTAAATTAGTAGACTTATGAAACTGTATATATATATATATATATATATATATATATAATATATATATATATATATATATATATATATATATATATATATATATATATATATATATATATATATATATATATATATATATATATATATATATATATATCAGAGGTGGGCATAAGCGCAAATGAGAGCGCAATTTTAGCTTTAAGTAAAAAATTTGCGCTTTTGCGTTTTGCTCTAAATTTCGAAAATGCGCTTTGCATTTTGCGCTCAACAACTTTTGTAATAGCGCAAAAGCGCAAATTTGCGCTTTTGCGCAAGTTTTTTGGAAATAGCGCTTACCAATTTGCGTTTTGTCATTTTACGTAAAAAACAATTTTGGCCTTATATTTCTGATTCTTTCTTATTTAATCATCCAAATATAATTACTTTTATGAGGTACAAAGTAATTAAAAGTTAAAACTTAAACTTGGGATGCCGATATTTAAAAAAAATATTGATATATCGATAATTGATATTTTAAAAAATTTCAAATTGCTCTCGATACAATCGGTTTAAAAAGTATCGTATAAATATAATATATAAATATAATAATATATATATATATATATATATATATATATATATATATATATATATATATATATATATATATATATATATATATATATATATATATATATATATATATATATATACATATATTATTTTTTTAAAGTAAACACTAATCATGGCCCTGAATTAGCAGTGGAGGTGATTTTACAGAGGGAATAAAACTTCGAATAAAGTAGAAAACCTTCGTATATAAACATAAACATTCCTAATTTCAGATTAAATTAAAAATTAATTAAAGATCTAACCTTAACACCAAAATTAGCATTGTCATGTAATATATAGGATACTTTCATTACTTTTTATAAGTATCTAATTTGAAAAGTAAAATACGCAATAAGTATATTTTATGAAAATTGTTTTTCCCCTATAATATGCTTATGGACCTCTACTTCTTCTCTTATATGATCTTACCTCCTTCTATCCTCCTCCTGAGTCAGACAAAATATCCTCATCATGCAATTTGGAGGCGCCTGAAAAGTACACATATTTTGCTTAAATTTTATTTTATAAAAAAGGAAAACTATTGAAAATATTTAGAATTAAAAAAAAAATCGTTGATTCGATATTAAGGGTAAAATATCAATATATCGACTAAAAAATATCATCAATATTTTTTCGGTAATATTGAAAAAAATAATAATATCGGTATATATCCATCAGCAATTTGGCATTGAGCATAAGGTCAATAAAAATCAAAATGAAATAACGTAATATTGAAAAAAAGTATATCTCCAAATTAATAAGGAAACTACTAAATTATAAAATTTTAACTTCAGGTTGTCTGCATTACAACAGATAACAGTGCAAATTTCTGCGCAGCCTTTCGGGTGGATGTTCCTGCAGAAACGGGTGACGAAGAAGAAGAAGAGCAGGTACCAGATTCCAGAGATAGTGATTACTCCTGAAGAGATGGAGCAAATTGGTGACCCAGAGGTTCTGCTGACAAATCCTTTTCAGCTAGAAAATCTGCTTGAAGAATATGATGCCTTAGCCTATTTAAACTTCACCACTGCATTTCACTGACATTAAACATCTTGGTTATTTGGGATGTTTCGAAAGTTCTATTTTGGAATGGCCAAAATAGAAAAACTGAAACTGCTGCGAGAATCAAGAAAGAGTGGGGAACAAAGCTTCAAACACCAAGTATTACTTGCTGGAACTCCCTATACGATTCTATGAAAGACCTACTTAAGAACCTTGATGGTAGCATGACACAAATCAACAACATTTGTATGGAACAAAAGACTTGTCCTACAATATTTAAAAAAAACTGATAAAGAGGCAATAGCTGAGTATATCGAAATAATGACGCCTACTGTTGATAGGCTGGATATGTTGCAGGATGAGAAGAATGCGTACGGGAGAGTTCTATTGCCAAACCTCTTTCTCTTCAAGGACAATCTCGTGGAAATGCAACGAAAGATGCAAAAATTTAACTATGAAAAAAACTTAGTCATTTATTTGCTAAAGCAACCAAAGCCATACAAAGGGAATGAAAAGGGCCTTGAATCGATGTTCAGGAACATCTTTGATGAATTTGATTTGCTTATGACATCAGCCCAGCACCTTCACTTTAAACTCGAAGTGGTACGTAGCTGTCGAGATGATTATATTGGAGGAAATAAAGTGTAATATTGCATTGAATTTTACTCCTCCACATCAAGACACTGAAGGTGATGGGACTGATTCTGAAATGAACACATTTAAGGTGAGCTATTTTTATAATTTAGAACAAACTATAAGCATCTCTTGTACTATATATATATATATATATATATATATATATACTATATATATATATATATATATATATATAATATATATATATATATATATATATATATATATATATATATATATATATATATATATATATATATATATATATATATATATATATATATATATATATAAATAATCAGTATAAAAGGAGCTTTCGGCAGGTGCCAGATTTAGCTACCTCGAAAAAATCTGGTAACCTGACCCTAACGGGATTTTGATTTGGAATGGAAATCACTCAGCTCAAATTGACCTCAAGCTCTTTCCTGACACCAATTTGGGGGGGGGGCTTAGCACATTGAAATTGGCTTCAAGTCTGGGTAATGGGCCAACCCCATGGTATCAGGAAGTTGCCTAAGTTTGCAAAATAGCTGCGTTCACCTCACTCTCTTTCGTGACCATTTCGTTGCGGTTCAGTCCGACTGAAATTGGTTCAAATCTGGGGGTCCGGGGGTACGCGTGGATCTTTGAACCGACGAAGAAAATGTCCCTAAGAATGCAGGATTGCACGCAAAGGCAGAGAAGACCGTTAGGGTCAAGTTGCCAGATTTATTCGAGGTATCTACATCTGGCACCTGCCGAAAGTGCCCTTTATATATATATATATATATATATATATATATATATATATATATATATATATATATATATATATATATATATATATATATATATATATATATATATATATATATATATATTCACTATACACTGACATAATGTTCAAATGAAACTTAAAAAAAGATTTAAGTTCTTGATACCATTTCTAAATATTTCAGAAACTGAAGGCCCCATATATCTAGCTGAAACTTCTGGAGGAGAAGTTGGGACAAACATTGGATAGCTGAGCTGCAGTAAATGTTCACCACAGTACCCCTCTCCCTAGGAACCTGTTTCCGAGTGAATACCAGGAGGTCTATGTGGACTTGTTTATTAAGTATACTGTAATACCCCATTAGCCAACTCAGCAGACCTAGAGAGGTTGTTTAGTCAAGGCTCTGACATTCTAAGACCAAAGAGGACAGTCATGGCATTGAGCAATTTTGAAAAATTTATCTTTATAAAAGGAAATATGACCCTATTTAGAATGCAAGAGGAGAGATACGAGGAGGAAGAGATCATAGATAATTGAATAAATAAGATTAAAATTTTTCTCATCTTGTGTTATATATATGCATCTTTCAAATAAAATATAAAAATAATTCATTTTCACATATTTGCGCTTATCTTTTTTTTCTTACGCTCCTAAATTTGCACTTTAAAATTTTTTTTGATTTTCGAATATGTGCGCTTTTGCAAATGCGGATAAATTTTTTGAAAAAAATTTGCGCTTTTTGCGCTTGCGCACTAAGTTTTTCAAATTTGCGCTTTTTCGTTTGCGCTCTAAAGTTTAAAATTTGCGCGCCCACGTCTGATATATATATATATATATATATATAATATATATATATATATATATATATATATATATATATATATATATATATATATATATATATATATATATATATATATATATATATATATATATATATATATATATATATATATTCAGAATTTCTAAAAAATCAGTCATTCATTATATAAGAAAACTAGTTTAGATGCCTTATCTACTCCCAGTTTGTTCCTTAATTTGCTATGAAGAAGCCCAAATTTGGAAAAATTCTTTCGACACTTGCACTTGTTTCACTTCCAGTTAGGAATATTTTTATAGTGTTCAGTATCTCTACCGAAATTTTATTTCCCATTGATTTCCACCATTCACAGGGGGTAATTTCTTTTAATAATTCTTTAAATTTATGAGGGTTGTCAAAAGGGGAGATCGTCCTTTTAATTTCATAATTATTGGCAATAAAGATGGAAATTTATCTCCAACGAAATTTATAACCCTATCATATTCGTCATCAGATAGACGAGCTCCTAAATATCTCGGGTCAAATATATTTAATACAATGTTTGAATCTTGAATGGTTTGATTGTATCGGCTTTTAAACCTAGTACTTAATACTTCTCGCTCATGTAAAAAGTCACTGAGTTCATTTTTCAAGTCCTTCCATATTTCAACTGCATCACTAATATTTGTGTTATCTCTTTGAAGTTTGTAAAGCACAACTGAAATTGATTTTAATCTGCTTAATAATTCTTTACATTTCCTCTAAGATTTACATCTGCTATTTTTGATTCGATTGCTTTAGGAAGGTTAATGTTGGCAAGAATGGGTCAGTTTTTAATTTATATATCTAAACAATCTGCTACTGATTTCCATTTTGTTTCATTTGGGAGTATTAGTTTCTTGCCTCCGGCTTCTTTGTATGTCTCTGCATCACTATGATTGTTTCTTATATGCTTTACTATTTGAATAATTGGATTTTTTACATGTGGGATATCCAGATCATGAGCTAATAGAATAGCAATATGTGCAGATCATCCATAAGAAAAAAGGTTTTCATTATGTTCTAAAAGTTCACATTGGTCGCATTATCGGTAACAAAACTACAAATTTTAACATTGAATTCATGTTCAACTTCTAAAATTGTTTCCAATGCAAACTTTCCTAAGTAATCTATTGTGTATGAAGAACCTGATGTATCAATCGTTTTAACTAAGTAGCATCCAGAATTTTCTGTTATGAGTAAGATACAGATTATTGGTTCATGGTGAATATTACTCCATCCATCAAAATCAAATGAAACAGTTTGACCTTGTAGAGCTTTCTTGCAGGACTCCAATTCTTCTGAATAGACAGTCTCTAAAATAATATTTCCAATTGCATTTCTACTTGGTGGATTGTATCTAGGGCGTAGAAATCAACCATTTTAATGAAATGTTTGTTCCACAGACATAAAGGAGGAATTGGTAGCATATATATATATCTTCCTATTTGCTTATCAAATTCTTCCTTATGCGACATACTTGTTTTTATTATAAAATTGGATAAATCGTCAGGCTTCATTTTTAATCTCTTTAAGGAGTGTTCTTATGACAAAATAGATTTTTTCGTTAGATTAATCTCTGACACATTCAAATTGGTACTAGGTTCTAGAGTTCAACTTCTGCTTGGAATTGGAGTTTCTAAAGTAGAAATTTGATGGCTACTTGAAGTTGATGGTGTTGTCATACTTGAATGAGAAAGCTGAAGTTCGTCATTAATTAGGATAACCTAATTAAGAAACAGTATACTAAATAAGTAAATATTAAGTAATAAGGAATATAAATAGATGAAAAATCATAAAATCATGAAATAAAATTTAGAGAAATTTCACTTTTAATCTAAATATTTAGCCGTATCTAGAAACCGACTATAGTTCCGGCCATTTTTGCAAAATTTAATCACAGCTCGGTTTCTAGCCGTATCCTATATTTATAATAATAATAATAATAATAATAATAATAGCAATAATAGCTGCGTTTAGAAACTGAGTAAAAGGGAGTAGCTGATAACGATAAGTTTATTATAAAGGTTAAAAAATTTTGGATTAAATATTATAACAAATATTATTAAAATATTTAAAAAAATTATTTAAATTTGAAATTTCCCGCTAATCTTTTCTGATAAAAAACACTTTTTAAAAAGGGGTAACTTTTCCCAAAAATTTTAGATACGCCCACGATCTTAAGTTTTCTTAACTCTTAAGAATTGCCTAATTAAATAATAATAATAATAATAATAATAATAATAATAATAATAATAATAATAATAATAATAATAATAATAATAATAATAATAATAATAATAATAATAATAATAATAATAATAATAATAATAATAATAATAATAATAATAATAATAATAATAATAATAATAATAATAATAATAATAATAATAATAATAATAATAATAATAATAATAATAATATCCGTAGCCTATCTTTATTTATATTTTTCACATGGCATTTTTCATGTTGAGCTTTCATTCTCTGTACCTGTCCTTCCTTAATGATTTGCATAAGAGGCACTTTGCTCTGTATCCTTTTCGATTACGAATAGAAATCCTTTCATAATACTTCCAAATATCATTTTGTTTTCTACCAGTCATTCTTACAAAAGAATTTCAATCACAGCCTACGTTGTACTCTGCTTTCAGAAAACGATGTTCAAGGGCTTGAAATGCAGATTAAAATGAGTACAGAGAACTGATCGACACCTATTAATAATTTTAAACAAATGATGATATGACCCATTGAATTTACATAATTTTGCAAGTATTGCATAATGTTTTTCAAGGATGATGCAACATTTAACTTCACTTCTATATATATATATATATATATATATATATATATATATATATATATATATATATATATATATATATATATATATATATATATATATATATATATATATATATATATATATATATATATAGTATATTATATAGCTTGTATATAAATTCATTAATTAAAAAAAAATAAAAAAATTTGGTTTAAAAAAAAAAAATATGTTTTTTTTTTTTGGTTTAAACAAAAAATAAAAAAAAACAATTGGTTTAAACCATCTGGTTAAAACCATGCAACCCTGATTTAAACAGTTCCTTTCTTAAACCTTTTCAAAATTATCTGTATTTTGGAGTATTTATTTTTATTAACTATTATGACAATGTATTTTTAATTAATTTTTATATTAAAAATAGTAAATTAAAAAGAACATATAAACCGTAAAATTGAAAGAAATATGACTTGCAGGTTCTACTGGAGTCACCGAAAAGATTTAAAAAAACAAATACATTTTAAATTTTCATTATTTAAGATAGTTTTCTTGTTGTGCTAATTAATATTTCATTGTGATTTTTTTTATTTGAAATATTAGCATCACTTTTATCAGATATTGTTAGAGTAAGTTAATATCTTCTTTAAATATTATGAACCTTAAGAATTTTTCTCTAGCTGTTTATATATATTTGCAGTTACACATAGGAATTTCTAGGCATTGCACACTAATTGGTTCTGCATTAGAACAGTTTCAGTACGAAATACCAATACAAAGGGCAGAATGTTTTTGCAACTCTAATTTCAATACAACTAGAATTGACTTTCAGATGTTTCAAGACGAAAGTCGTCTCTATGACGGGGTTGGATTAATTCTACCCTGCACACCTGGTGGTAAGCAGAAAGATATCTAAAAAATCTACATTTTTATATATAATTATAAGGTTATTAGAAAAATATTGTTTGCATTACCATTAACTTGTAAGATTTTTCTGTCATTAAACAGTGGAATTTCTATATGTAAAATGATAATAGTTGATCTAAATATGCATTGCTAATATGTTCAAATTCCATCGTAGTCTATATTTTTAAGTCCTAATTTATGTAGTCAACTAATCCATATTAAATTATTAAAAGAACTTAACTATCGATTTCTAGGTATAATTTCATATTAAAATGCAATTAGTTAATGCGTTCTGTTTTACTTTTTCATTAGCAATTGAATTTTGATTAGGGTTATTTCTACTAATGCTAATCATTTTACCCCATAATAAAAATGGAAAAGAAAAATATGACTCAGTGTTTGCTATTATCCAAATCTGAAGGTTTTAGTAACTGAATTTTGTACAAAAACGCTATGCAAACTCAATCTATTGAAAACAATCTTACTTCATTTCTCTTAATGGAAAGTGGTTAAATTTTGACATTTTAAATATGTAACTAAATTTTTAAGAATGATAGGTTTATATGCTTATATTCAACAAAGAATTTAGTTTTGGAATATCATTGTGGGTTCAGATCTCTCCTATATTCAAACAAAATTTTAACACTCATCGTGTCCCATTTTCTAAGCCTATTTGGGAAATATGCAAAAAATATCACGAATGTTAGTACAAGTTCGATTCTCTCTTCCATTCAACTAAAAATAAAATTGCATATTTAACTATATTTCTAAAAAACATTTTACCCCTCTTTTTATTTTAGTAAGCTTTTTCAAGGCATGAAAATATTTAAATGAAATCAAATAGGCATTTGTCTCAATCTGAAAGTTAGTAATTTCATATACTCTATTCTTCTAGTTAATTTGGAATTATAACTATTTACCACTATAATGGGAACAAATTTTTATATTTATTGTTTCATCGATTATATCATGTTTAATGGTTGACTGCAATCATAAGAAAGTAGATTCAGATACAAGTAGCTCAGAGGTTTCTTTTTTATTTTGAAAAGCAAATTCAATTTCTAATTAAATATTTTATCTTCATAATATATAATAAGTAAATTTTAAAAGTCTTGCTAAATTTGAAAGAGAAACAAAATAAAAATTCATTATAAATCAGGAAAGTAGCAAATATTAAATAAAAATTTGGATTGGTCAGATCAAATATTTTTGCATATTTAAAGGAAAACTAGAGTACAGTTTTGAATTGATACATTAACTGTTAAATATTTTTAAAGAATGTTTACTGCTGAAAGGAAAATAAACCTTCAAAAAGAATCAATAATTTAAGATGCTTAAAAAGTGAAAGAGAATTTTATTTTTTTAAATTTAGGTTTCTGTTCAAACACTTTAAAGAAACTTTTTATTTTCTGCAGTAATTAATATCAGGATTTTAGTTTCTTTAATTTACTAATGTAGAGATTGAGTAAATAGAAGATAAAAGGCAAGATGGAGCATATGCAGAGCTCTGACACGTTTAATTCGGAAGCTTCCTGTGTTTTTATTTGCTTCTTTTTTATCGGCATTTTAAAATAAAAACAATTCTAAACATTTTTTTTTAAAGAGAATAAAAATATTTTGTGGAATGATTTAAAACTGGAACTATCAGAAGACAGGTGAACTATTTAAAAGTTTTTCAGATGAATATTTGCTTTTATCATCCTTAAAATTCAAAAATACACAATTTTCTAATACGCAATTTTTTTATATAAACAATAAAATTTTAACTTTTCTATTCACCCCATCAATTTGATTTTTCAGAGTTCATTTAAATGAATAATTTATTTAGATCTTAAATATAAATAACTAATTATTTTGTCCATGAGTACGAGATTATTGGAATTTATTTTTTGCCCTTATTTCGAAAGCTAGATTTACTCATCACCATATTCCATAGATGAAAATAAATTTCCACAAAACATTGGTAACATTAAAAAGTTTTAAATTATTTGCAAAAAAAAAAAAATTTTAAGATGTAAATAATTTTGACATTTCCTTTATACTTGTATGTTTCAGAGTTCTTAAAGTTTAAACCATTAGTAAACTGTTTAATGAATTTCAGTTTATGTAAATGAAATTTATTAAAAACAACGAAAGAAAATCTAAAAGAAATTAATTTATAGGGTACTTGGTAAATCCCAAAAGCGGAAGATTTGTGATTGGTTTCTTTTGCGAAACATTATTTCATCCTAACGTTAATGGAAGCCGAATTAACAACTTAATAAGAGAATTGTACAACAACAATGAAAATTTTGTTTTTCCTGTCAAAGAACCCTTTGATGATATACGAGACAGCTTCCTTCCTATTTATTTGCATCCAAATTTGACGGTATGATATTAAATATAACCTTTCAGTTTATTTTAGTTTTTATTTTATATTTTTATCTTTTTATCTATTTTTTGTGAAGAATAACATATTTATCTAAATATTAAAACCTTAATTAATAGCAAATTTTGACGACAAAAGGTGTTATTAATGCATTGGTCAACAAAAACATTTTTTTTTCTGGCATGGACTTTAAGAACAGTTTTAGACTAATTTGAGGGTGAGGAATTCAAATCTGATCTTATATTTTCTCTATCACATCAAGTTTTTGAGCTATAGGTATATATCCCATTTTCATGAATTCCAAGAAAGAATTATCTTTCTATTCAGTAGTGTACCAAATGGGCAGGATTATATGGTTTAGTTTGGTAAATTTACTTTTCATTTAGTCTCCCAATAAACTGGAGAATATCTTCGTTTTCTTTGAACATACATAAGCATTCCCAATTTTTTATGATACGAAAGTAAACAAACAGATTTCAACTTACACAAGACTCGTCAGCCGGTAATGGTTTATTGTTGAAATTTACATTGAAATTTGTTATTCATTGTTTTTATCTTGCTTGAATTTGTCTGCTGGATGTGTTGCTGATCTAACAATGGCCTCTACATCTCACAGAAGATAGTGCTCAAATGATCCAAATATATTTTGTTATATCTGTGGAAACTTTACTTTGAAGACTCAGAGGCGCAACATTACTTACTTTGTTAAGAGCGTGTATTTTGCGTACTTCAAAGTACCACTTGGGGACCAAGACAAGCATTGGGCTCCTCACAAAGTGTGCAAAACCTGTGTTGAGACCTTGAGATCATGGTCTCAAGGAAAGAATGCTAAACTTAAGTTTGGAGTGCCTATGGTTTGGAGGGAACCAAGTAATCATGTAGATGACTGCTATTTCTGCCTTGTCAATGTAAAAGGTTTCAATAAGAAAAACAAGCAATATTTGAAATACCCAAGTATCCCTTCAGCTATTCGACCGGTTGCCCATAGTGAAGAAATACCTGTACCAATCTTTACTAAGCTTCCAAAAATTTATGACACAGATCTCTGCTCACCTTCTTCTAGTGATGAAGAAGACACTACAGATATTTTTCAGCCTTGTGATGAAGATTGTAACAAACCAATTCTGTTTACTCAGTCTGCTCTGAATGATTTGGTTAGAGATCTTTATCTACCAAAGAGTCTGCTGAACTCTTGGCTTCAAGACTACAAAAGAATCGAATGTTGAAACCCGGCACAAGCGTTTCATTTTATAGTAACAGGGAAGCAGAACTGCGTAAGTACTTCCATTCAGATGGCCACTTGTCTATTTGTACTGATGTAGAAGAGCTACTTCACTTTATGGGACTTCCAGCATATGATTCACGGGATTGGAGGCTTTTTATTGATAGTTCCAAAAGAAGTTTAAAATGTGTTCTGTTACACAATGGAAATAAGTATGCCTCTGTACCAATAGGTCATTCTGTAAAACTTAAAGAAGAATATATATAACAATATCAAGATTGTTCTTGAGAGGTTGCAATATCATGTTCATGGGTGGTTAATTTGTGTCGATTTGAAAATGGTTAACTTTCTTTTGGGTCAGCAAGGAGGGTACACAAAATACCCCTGTTTTCTGTGTTACTGGGACAGTAGAGCTGCAGCAGAGCATTGGGTGAAAAAAGAATGGCCTCAGCGACAGAGTTTGGCATCTGTCGAGATAAGAATGTCATCAATGATCCTCTAGTCGATAGGAAGAACATTGTCTTTCCTCCCTTGCACTTAAAACTTGGATTGATGAAGCAGTTCGTCAGAGCTCTTAATCACAGTGGGGAATGCTTCAGCTATATATTGTCAATTTTTCCTGGTCTTAGTGAAGAGAAGAAAAAGGCTGGAATATTTGATGGACCTCAAATAAGAAGACTTATGAGAGATGCGAATTTTATCACATCAATGAATGAGAAAGAAAAGAGAGCTTGGAATGCATTTTGTAATGTGGTGCAAAGTTTTCTAGGGAATAAGAGCAGACAACTATGAAGAGATTGTGAAAGAGCTACTAATGAGCCTGCGAGATCTTGGATGTAGAATGAGTATAAAGATTAAGAATATAAAAAATGTAGTACTAAATATCACGTATTTTTATCGTGAAACCTAATATATAGGCTGATGAGTAATTTTCATCAAAAAGTGAAAAATGACATATCTTGAAATCCTGATGTGATAGAAAAACTGAGTTCATATTCGTAATCAGAAGCCAAAATTTAGTTAGAATCAGTTTTAAAACCTTTTGCTAGAAAAATCGTGTTGACTAGTGAATTATCGACACAAATTCTTCAGCTACCAATAATATATATATATATATATATATATATATATTATATATATATATATATATATATATATATATATATATATATATATATATATATATATATATATATATATATTATATATATATATATATATATATATATTATATATATATATATATATATATATATATTATATATATGTATATATAATATTTTAGAAATTAAGATATTTATATCTTATCATAGTGATGAATAAAATTATTTATAACTATTATTGTCTTATTTTGAATTGGGATTCTACTTGAAATTTCAATTATTTTGACTAAATCTATTGATACTTAAAATATCCATATCAGCGTGCGCAATCGTGGAACTCAAATAATATCTCCACGAATATTGTCAAGCACTGAAAACTGATATCTGATCTATTTCTGAATAAATTATGCAAAAAGTGCATCCGAAAGATATATAAATAAAATATATTTAAATAATCTACTTATTTTAAGAAACAAAATGTGTAATTGAATCCTGAATGAGAAATATTCAAGTTATACAATATCAATTAATCTTTACATAATTTATAAAATAAAAAATTTAATTTAAAAAGAATAAAAATGTATGTAACATTAAATTATCAAATGAAATATGTTAATTCCGTAAAATATATTTTGCAATTTTAAAATAAGAATTAAAAATTTCAATATTGGTATTATTCAATGACTTTGATTTTACTTTGCATAAGGTATATTCAAAATGCTATTTTTAAAATACAACTATAAATAGTTTTGATTTTCATTGTTTTAATCTATAAATTCCAGCCTGTTTGTTTAAATGAAATGAAACCTAAGCCCATTCCAAATCTTTCTAAAAGAAACAAGAAACGAAATAGTTGTCATTATGGCAGTGTAAAGCCTGGTATGTAAAAAATAATGGTAAATACTACAATTTTACTATATAAATTGTTCGAAATAGATTAAGTGTTAAGAATTTATAGGAAAATTTGAAGGCATTATATATTAACTATAAATTATAATAATTTGAAAATATTTTCTGGAAAAAAACATAGCTTCACCATTTTTTTTTTTTTTTACCGAAGTAGACCAATCTTTCTGGAACTTTATTGCAAGAGTATGGCTAAAAACTATTGAACACTTTTTTTGAAACTTCCTCTGATAAAAAAGATTAAAGGATTTAAAATTTAATTTTTTTTAAATTAAAATTTAAATAAAAAAAAATCCAATTTTATTACTTCAAAACTTTAATTTTATTTATAGATATAAGAAAATCTGTATAAAATGTTTTAGCCTTTCTTTAAAATATGATAAAAGTTTGGATCAGATCTTTGAAACAATAATAACGTTATTTTAAAAATTAATAAATAAGAAATGCAACAGAATTTGCAACTTAGACCAAAAAAAAATTTGACCATTCTCGTATTCCAAATTAACATTTTTGAAAACACTTAACCCAAACTTTCCTATGCCCTCTCTCTCTATATATATATATATATATATATATATATATATATATATATATATATATATATATATATATATATATATATATATATTATATATATATATATATATATATATATATATATATATATATATATATATATATATATATATATATATATATATATATATATATATATATATATATTATATATATATATATATATATATATATATATATATATATATATATATATATATATATATATATTATATATATATATATATATATATATATATATATATATATATATATATATATATATATATATATATATATATATATATATATATATATATATATATATATATATTCGTAATATTCTCGGGGTATCTTTTTTTCGTGATCTTACTTTCAAAACTTACATTATTTCTTTTCCTAAGCAAGCTTCTTAAAGGTTGAATGTTCTAAGGCACCTTCCTACTTTCTTCTCGTCATCCCAATTGTTTTTTATTTATACGAATGTTGTTCGCCCCTGTACAGATTATGTCACATGAATCTGGGGTGTTTCCATTCATACTTCCTTCTGTGAAAGGGTGGAGTTTAAGGTTTTTGTCAAATCAACTCTGTCACTCTCACTAAGTCTCTGCAGTCTCTCTCTGCTCGTCGAATTGTTTCGTCATATTCTTTATACTGTCTCTATTACAACTGACACTACTTTTCAGATCTCTCTTGCTTCATACCTGCTCCAGTAAGAAGGTCTATGTAACACACTTTTAACACAGTCTCATCCTTTATTTTTTCCAAATCTCTGTCTCAGGACTTAATCAACCTGTTCAATTTTTTCATGAACTCAATAAGTAATGCCTTGAAAACACACTCCATATATATTTTTATCAAACTTCATTTCACTTGAATATCTTCAAATACCGTGTATCGAGACATTTGAATTTTAATCGAATTTTGATTTTGATATTCTCACATATCTGGGGAAAATTAGTTGGAATCTGGATTTTTTTATTGGAGAATGATATATATATATATATATATATATATATATATATATATATATATATATATATATATATATATATATATATATATATATATATATATATATATATATATATATATATATATATATATATATATATATATATATATATATATATAATATATATATATATATATATATATATATATATATATATATATATATATATATATATATATATATATATATATATATATATTATTAAGGCTTCTATTCTTAAGGAATCTTATCTTTATCAGGAATAGTAGAAACAGAGCTCTATGTATCATTTTAATAACCGACATTTGGAGAATAAACTTGTCATCTTCAGGATCTATTAATACAAAATTACAGAATAAAATGAATAATAAAAAAATGTACAATATAAGAAAATTTTTTATATATAAAACTCATAAAAACATTTTTAAAACACTATTAATTAAAACTTAATGATTACAAAGTTACATCATTAAAGTTGCCATTGCGCTGCTGTCGGTGTTTTAATGATGGTTTGAGAGTGTTTATATAAAATGATTCTAAAATACGTAAATCAAATAGGTGATTGGTTTGTGCTATTATTTTTAAATTGGATTTGTTTAACTGGTGTTGATGTTTTAAGGTGTGTTCTCCGATACTATAATTAAAGGGATTTGATATATTTTTACCAGTAAGCGGTGATACTTCCCTATGCTCGCTGGTACGCACGTGGAGTGGATATATTATTATTATTATTATTATTATTATTATTATTATTATTATTATTATTATTATTATTATTATTTTTTTTTATTTTTTTTATTATTTTTTTTTTTTTTTTTTTTTTTTTTTTTTTTTTTTTTTTATTTATTAATTATATATATATTATATATATATATATATATATATATATATATATTTATATATATATATATATATATATATATATATATATATATATATATATATATATATATATATATATATTTGCGTAACAGAAATTTCTAATGAAAGCAAAGAAAAAAAGCTTTTCTCACGTGCTGAAGATCATTGGAAATTAATAATTGACGAAGTACCTCAAAGTACGATGGATTAGATATTATATATATATATATATATATATATATATATATATATATATATATATATATATATATATATATATATATATATATATATATATATATATATATATATATATATATATATATATATATATATATATACAGATCGCCACCACTCACGGGCAGAGCCATTTTGAAGGAGGGGGGGCCCAAACAAAGGAAGAAATATCGCTTAAACACACACCTAACGCACATCCCTCAACTGGACGCAGACGGAAGCCTTGAAGAGTGAAAAATTAAATACTGGAGGAAAAATAGATGATGGTTTTTTTTTTTTTTTTTTTTTTTTTTTTTTTTTTTTTTTTTTTTTTTTTTTTTTACAGAACGCCACCACTAATGGTCAGAGCCCTTTTCAAGGAGAGGACACACACATGCACAAAGCTCATTCACACACACACACACACCTAACGCACATTCCTCAGGTGGGCGCAGACGGAAGCCTTGAAGAGTGGAAGATTAAATACAGGAGGAAAAATAGATGATGGTAGAGAGTTCCACAGAATAGAGGTGGCTGGAAAGAAGGAGGTACCACAACGGGCTAGCCTGGGATTTCCTACGTTCACACAAAATTGGTGCGAAAGCAGGGCACCCCTTGTGCAACGAGGACGACGCAACGGTGGAGGAATGCGAGAGGCCAATTCCCTCGAGCACCTGCCATTGTAGTACCTATAGAAAAGAGATAGCGCGCCAACGTCACGTCGCAGAGACAGAGGGTCAAGTGAGTTTGAAAGTAGGGGACAGTTTATTAATCTTTTAGCTTTTGACTCAACCCTATCCAGAAGAAGGAGGAGCCGGAGCCCCCCAAATGTGAGAACAGTACTCCATACAAGGACGAATAAGACCCTTATATATTTGGAGTAACTGCTCAGAAGAAAAAAAAATCTCGCAATCTGAACAGAACTCCCAGCTTCTTAGAGGCCGCTTTAGCAACCATTGTGATATGTGGTTTCCAAGACAGTTTGTTGTTTATGTTTAGACCAAGAATGTTAATGTTATTTACAGGTGAGACGGGAGAGCCATCGAAGAGGATAGGAAAGTTAGGAGGTGTTTTTGAGAGGGAGATGTGAAGAAGTTGAGTTTTTAAAGAGTTGAATTTCACAAGGTTGCTTTGACCCCACCGGGAAATCCCATCCAGATCGGCAAGAATGGAATCGGAAAGTTGAAGACGAGAAGCAACTCTAGAAGAAAAGAGGGAGCAGATTTGAAATGAGTAGAAGAATGCAGAGTTGAATCATCAGCATAAGAGTGAACAGAGTTGAGAAGTGCAGTGGAGAAGATCGTTAATGAAAAGTAAGAATAAGGTTGGAGATAAAACAGAACCCTGAGGAACACCACAGTTGACAGAAAAGGAGGAAGAGGTCGCTCCATCTACAACTGCCGAAATGGAACGATCTGAGAAAAAACTAGACAAGAGTAAGCAAAGGGAAGGAGGAAACCCAAAGGAAAGGGAGCTTGGAGAGCAGTGACGCATGCCATACCCGGTCAAAAGCCTTGGATATGTCAAGCGCCACCACACAAGACTCCCCGAAGTCCCTAAGGGCAGAAGACCATAGATCAGTAAGATAGGAAAGTATGTCACCAATTGACCTCGAGCGACAAAAGCCATACTGGTGATCAGAGAGAAGAGAATGAGACTCCAAATGATCCAGGAAATGAGAGTTGAGGAGAGTTTCAAAAATTTTAGATAGAGCACAAGTGAGAGCTATAGGTCGATAGTTAGAAGGGTCAGAACGGCTACCTTTTTTTGGGATCGGCTGAACAAATGCACGCTTCCAGCATTGAGGAAAAGTATTAGTATTAAGGCATAGAGAGTAGAGCTGAACGAGGACAGGCGCGAACTCGGAAGCACACTCCCTCAGAACACGAGGGGGAATGCCATCCGGGCCACTGCCTTCCTGACGTTCATAGATTTCAGGATCCCATGCAACCGATCATGAGTAATTACAGGTAGAGACATGGGACACCTGAGAGGAGAAGGAGTAGGAGGAGGGATGCCAGAATCGAGCAGGGTGGAATTAGATGAAAAAAGGAGGCTGAAGAGATTAGCCTTTTCAGAAGGAGTATTAGCTACAGAACCATCAGAGCGAATAAGAGGAGGAAAGGCAGATTTATAGAAGTTATTTGAGATATTTTTGGACAAGAGGCCAGAAATTTTTATCAGTAGGAGAGCCATGGAGGTCAGCGCACTTCCTTTTAATGAAAGTACGCTTAGTCCGTCGAAGAACATCCCTGCAACGATTCAGAGTTGAATGAAAATTAGCAAGAGTGATAGGAGAAGGAGAGTTTTTCCATTCACGATAAGCATTGTCTCTCTCCCGAAAGGGACAAGAGAATTATTGCCATCGAACCATGGATTTTGAGGAGAAAAAGATTTAGTTGAAGATGGAATGAATCTGCTCATCCCATCAAAGATCACAGCCCCTTCCTCTTCAGCAGAGACAGAAGCATCCCCCGAGACAAACCAAGATTCACTCCAATGGTAGTTAGCAAAGAAGCGACGCATTGCCCCCCAATTAGCCCGATTAAAGTGCCAGAAAGTAGTTTAAGGCATGGTTGGATTTGTTGGAGAGAAAGCATTATAACTAAGAGCTATAAGATTATGGTCAGAGTTACCAATAGGAGGGAAAATGGTGTATTTATAACTAGAAGGAGTAGTGGTGAAGCATAAATCAAGTGTATTCAAGAATTGGTTAGGACGATCTGGAATGTGTGTGGGTTCCCTAATCAACTGCTCCAGATCGTTAAGAATGCTGAATGATTTGGCCTCCTCCCACCTGTATCAGTATGAGAGGAACCCAACCACTCAGTGTGGTGTACGTTGAAATCCCCTAAATAGAAGACTTCAGCATTTGGATGAGAAGAAGTGAGGCTCGTGAGTAGTAGTAAGATATTGGAAAAAAACTGGAAAATCTGTTCCATTAAGGGAGCAGTAGCAGAAACACAAGATAATAGTAGTAGTAGGAAGACAGAATTTTAGCCATAAAATATCGAAATTTGGAGATTCTAGATTTACGAGACGTGTCACAGGAGTGTAAATGTTAATATAGGCATAGACTCCACCATTTAGACGGAAATTGTGAAAAAAGCTGTAGTCAGAGACATTAAGATTACTAGAGAAGGAATCCCTGTCCAGCTGGGTCTCAGACAGAAGCAATAGGTTAGGACGAGAGGAAGAGAGGTGGCGTTCAACAGACGCTAAATTAGATCGAAGGCCACGGACATTAGCAGAGGTAATAGAAAGCCTCCGCCTACGCCCAGCCCCACGAACACACAGATTAGAAATTAAAAAAAAAAAAGAGAGTAGAGAGTTCCACAGAATAGAGGCGGGTGGAAAGAGGGAGGCACCACAAAGGGCTAGCCTTGGGTTTTCCTACGTCCACACGAAATTCGTTCGAAAACAGGACACCCTTTGTGCAGCGATGATGAGGCAACGGTGGAGGAATGCGAGACGCCATGGGTCATGAGAGTCTGAAAGTAGGGGACAGTTTTATTAATCTTTTAGCTTTAGACTCAAACCTTCCAGAAGAGAGGAGGAGCCGAAGACCCCCAAAATCTGAAAACAGTACTACATAAGGGCGAATAAGACCCTTATATATTTGGAGTAACTGTTCAGAAGAAAAAAATTCTCGCAACCTGAACAGAACTTCCAGCTTCTTATAGGGCCGTTTTAGCAACCGTTGCGATATGTGGTTTACAAGACAGTTTATTGTTTATATCTAGACGAAGGTTGTTATTGTTATTTAAAGGTGAGACAGGAGAGCCATTAAAGAGGAAAAGAAAGTTGGTGGGTGTTTTTGAGAGGGAGATGTGAAGAAGTTGAGTTTTAAAGAGTTGAATTTCACAAGATCGTTATAACCCCACCGGGAAATCCTATCAGATAAGCAATAATAGAACCAAAAAGTTGAAGACGGGAAGCAACTATAGAAGCGAAAGAGGGAGCAGATTTGAAATGAGTAAAAGAATGTAGAGTTAAGTTATAAGCATAAGAGTGAACAGAATTAGAAATGCAGTTTAGGATATCGGTAATGAAAAGTAAGAATAAAGTTGGAGATAAAACAAAACCCTGAAAAGTAGGAAGAGGTAGCTTCATCTACAAGAAAAGAGCAAGATGTCGCTCCATCTACAAGTGCCGAAATGGAACGATTTTAGAGAAAACTAGACATTAGAAAGCAAAGAGAAGGAGGAAGCACAAAGGAGAGAGCTTGGGGAGTAGTAATGAATGCTATACCCAGTTAAAAGCCTTGAATATGTCATGCGCTACCGCACAAGACTTCCGAAGTCTTTAAGGGCAGAAGAACATAGATCAGTACGATAGAAAGTATGTCACCAGTTGACCTCGAGCGCCGAAAACCATACTGTTGATCTGAGGGAAGAGAATGAGACTCTAAATGATAAAGGAAATGAGAGTTGAGGAGAGTTTCAAATTTTTAGACAGAACACAAGTGAGAGCTATAGGTCCATAGTTAGAAGGGTCAGAGCTACTACCTTTTTTTCGGGATCGGCTGAACAAATGTACGCTTCCAGCATTGAGGGAAAGTATTAATTTTAAGGCATAAAGAGTAGAGCTGAACGAGGACAGGGGTCAACACGGAAGCACACTACCCCAGAACACGAGGGAGAATGCTATAAGCGCCACTGACCTTTCTGACGTTCATAGATTTCAGGATCCCAAGCACCCGATCATAAGCAATTACAGGTAGAGACATGAGACACTTGAGAAGAGGAGTAGGGATAGGGATGTCAGAATCGAGCAGGTTGAAATTAGATGAGAAAAGGATAATTAGCTACAAAGCCATCAGAGCAAATAAGAGGATGAAAGGCATATTAATAGAAGTTATTAGAGATATTTTTGACAAGAGGTCAGAAATTTTTTCCAGTAGGTGAGACATGCAGGTCATCTCACTTCCTTTTTATAAAATTACGCTTAGTCAGTAGAAGAATATCCCTGCAACGATTCCGAGCTGAATGGAAATTAGCAAGAGTGATATTAAAAGGAGAGTTTTCCATTCACGATAAGCATTGTCACTCACCTGAAGGAGAAAGAAATATTTAATTGAAAATGGAATGAATCTGCCCATCTCACCAAGGATCACAGCCCCTACCTTTTCAGCAGAGACAGAAGAATGTAGTTAAGACAAAGCAAGATTCCCTAAAATAGTGGTTAGCAAAAAAACGACTCATTGCTACCCAACTAGCACGATTAAAGTTCCAGAAAGTACGCTTATGGTATGGTTGAGCTGTAGGAGAGAAAGTATTATAACTAAGAGATGTAAGATTATGGTCAAAGTTACCAACAGAAGGAAAATGGTGTATTTATATCTAGAAGGAGTAGTGGTGAAGCATAAATCAGGTGCGTTGAAGAATTGGTTAGGACGAACTGGAACGTGTGTGGGTTCCCAAATCAACTGCTCTAGATCGTTAAGAATGCTGAAGATTTGGCCACCTTCCTACCAATGTGTCGTATAAGTATATAGTATATATATATATATATATATATATATATATATATATATATATATATATATATATATATATATATATATATATATATATATATATATATATATATATATATATATATATATATATCTATATATATATCATATATATATATATATATATATATATATATATATATATATATATATATATATATATATATATATATATATATATATATATATATATATATATATATATATATATATATATATATATATATATATATATATATATAATATATATATATATAAATATATAAATGCCAGGCCTACTAAAATTCAACAGAGGTAGGGAACTCGGAAACCTGGGCAAATTAAAATCCGAAATGACCTGATACACTGCGTTTAAAGTTGGGTAATATAAAGGAAGTGTGTTTCAAACCTCCAGTAGAGTACATGTAAGAATGAGCAGAGCGGTTAAGTATGGGGTCTGAGAGTTGGATAGAGAAAGGATGAGACTGTGTAGAAGACGATCGCAAGAACCATTTTCAGGGCAGGAGGTGTGTGAAAGAGAGTTCAGAAGAGTAGTGTCTGTTAATAGTGATAGTATAGAGAGTGACGTAACAATTCGACGGACATAAAGAGACTGGAGAGAATTAAGTGAGAGCAGGAGAGCTGATAAGACAGAAGGCCCCAGAACTTCACCTTTTCTTGGAAAACTTTATAAGTGAACTACACCAGATGTGTAAGGCGTACTTCATACAGGGGTTAACAAGTGGAGTGAAGGAATCCTATAGGCACCTCCTCAGAACATAAAATAGAGAAATAATATGATCTTTCGAAGCTCACGAGAAAAAGAAACACCAAGAATATTAAGGAGAGATTAAGGTTTGACTTATTTGTTTTCGAAGAAGATATCATAGTTGTGTGGAAGATTGTGTCGAGTAGAAGATGAAGAATTGAGTTCTTGAGGCATTGAAAACGACCATGTTTTCTTTGTCCCAATTTGAAATGCGAGATAGATCAGAGGTTAATTGCTCAAAGGCCACCTTCCTTGGTTCTATTAACTGTTGTTAGGAGGGGTTCTTTTCAAAATGAAAAGAGTAATGAAGGGTAGAGTCATCAGCATAGGAGTGGATAGGAGGTGAAGTAATAAAGAAAAGGTCATTAATGAAAAGCAGAAAAAGCGTTGGGGACAGAACATATCCTTAAAGACCACCGCTATTACAATATTTATAGGAGAACGATGGCAGTCTCAAACAGCTGCTATAGGACGATAGAATGGAAATTAGAGAGAAGGTCAAGAGAAGGAAGTTTTCGAAAGTGAGAAGTTTGAAAATAAAAAGCTTTTGTGCCAGACTCTATGAAAATTTCGATATGTCAGCCCACAAAAGACTGAAATGCCAAGGGAACCAATTGTCAGAAGAAGAAAAGAAGATCACAGTAGAGCGTTTCTTATGAAAGCCATACTGGTGATCAGAGATAAGATTAAAAGAAATGAGATGTTTTCAAATCTTCCTGTTGGATATATTCGAAAACTTTAGAGAGAACGGAGGTGAAAGAAATTGAACGATAGAGGGTTGAGATTGGTACCCCTTCTTCTGTTCAAAATGAATGAGGGCAAGTTTCGAGCAAGAAGGAAAGGTTGAAGTAGATTGACATAGACGAAAAAGTTTACCAAGGCAGGGTGCAAGCT